>JAWQEG010004544.1:0-100000 GCA_033782935.1 Petrolisthes cinctipes | reverse complement strand
CTCACAGCCCACCTTAAGGAGGAAGTTTCGTGTTGGTAAATCTGGAGCAACTGAATCCTCCAAACTATTCCAACAGCAACAGAACACTATTATTTTTTCTCTTCTGGTCCTGTTTCCTAGCATTCTTTGGAGGAATCAAGGCACTCCAATGCACCAAAATGAATTACCACCTTAAGGACCCTGTGATCGTGTATGAAAATTGGAGGTTTTCTGATTCCACCTGACCATGCCACGAAACAACCTCTTTCCATATAGGTGGTGTTTCGTGGCACTATTTGAAGGACTCGTTTACCTCCAATTTTCTGACTACAACACAGGGTCCCTTAAGGGGGTAGTTCGCTTTTGTTAAATTGGAACTCCTCGATTCCTCCAAAGTATGCCAGGAAACAGGACCAGAAGAGCAAAAATAATAGTGTTCTGTTGCTTGGAATAGTTTGTAGGATTCAGTTGCTCCAGAATTATCAACACAAAACTTCTCTCTTAATGATTCGAGTTGATTATTTTGTCCTGTTTCTCTGCACACCCTGGAGCAATGTATAGCCTCTAATAATGTTTTGTTTTAGGTTCGTTCTTACTCTGTGTTGTTGTGATGTGTGTGCATGTTACTCCACATTTATCATCCAATTATTAGACTCTGGACTCTGCCTGTGTGTGTGTGTGTGTGTGTGCGCAGATGTGAGGGTCTGTGTGTGTGTGTGTACAGATGAGAGGGTCTGTGTGTGTGTGTGTGTGTGTGTGTGTGTGTGTGTGTGTAGTTGAGTGGAAATTGTTGTCCTCGTAATAATTGTCTCACTCACTGTTATATTCATCGATACATTCACTGTTTATTTGTATCTGTCCAAGTGAGAGGGCATGTGTGTGTGTGTGTGTGTGTGTGTGTGTGTGTGTGTGTGTGTGTGTGTGTTTGCGAATTGTTGTGTGTGTGTGTGCTGGTGTTTGTGAACTGTTGTGTGTGTGTGTGTGTGTGTGTGAAGCATAAGGGTATAAGCAAGCCACTATATGGATATCCACAAGTAACTGAGTCGTGTGTGTGTGTGTGTGTGTGTGTGTGTTGGGGGAAAATAAAGTAGACATGCAGATATATTTGTTACCACTACACATTTATATATTTATTTATTTATTTATTCACACGGAACACTATATCCACAATTTTTCACATCATTTCTAAATCCGTTTGCCTGCAGAGTCAAATAATAAAAATACTGAATGAAGAAGATACAGTAATTATGGATATTTTTAAAGATATTGTGTAAGTACAGCCACAATCAAATAACCACTGACACTTTCCTTCCATCGTGCAAATAAATCAGTATCATATCAAAATAGAATCATGCAACACCTTACGTCAACTCAACCTCCTCAATTATTATTATTATGAGGTGCTGCAAATTCATACACGTGTTGTTCTTTATTACCAAGATATTTACTACGATGGAAGGAAAGTGTTGGTTGATATTTGATTGTGGCTGTACCTGGTATATATTAAGATATATTGTCCACTCCTTGTGTGTACACGGGTGACTCACATGTGCGTCATAGTGACCCTCCTGTGTACGGATAATCCTGTGTACGGATAATCTTGTGTACGGATAATCTTGTATACGGATAATCCTGTGTACGGATAATCCTGTGTACGGATAATCTTGTATACGGATAATCTTGTATACGGATAATCCTGTGTACGGATAATCCTGTGTACGGATAATCCTGTGTACGGTTAATCCTGTGTACGGTTAATCCTGTATACGGATAATCCTGTGTACAGATAATCATGTGTACGGATAATCATGTACAGAGATATTCGTATGTACGGGTAATCCACAGTTTTGTTTTTTCTGTTTGTTTTATCAGTTTATTATTTTCACGCTTCAGTTATTTCGTTTCCTCACACTGCATGACTGACTGACTGACTGACTGACTGACTGACTGACTGACTGACTGACTGACTGATTGACTCCTCTCAACGCCACATACAATTATTATTTATTTTATATGATCAATTATACCCAGGGATGTTGTGGCTGAGTATAGGGAGTAATCAAACATCTCTATTCTGTATGTAACTTCTCTATAACTTCTCACTACCTTTTCTCTAACTTCTATATCTGTAACTTCTCACTACCTTCTCTTTAACTTCTATACTCTATAACTTCTCACTACCTTCTCAGTAACTTCTCACTTCATTCTCTTTAACTTCTATACACTGTAACTTCTCACTACTTTCTCTCTAACTTCTCTCTACTCTATAACTTCTCACTACCTTCTTTATAACTTCCCTATTTACTCTCCATACAAAAGATGTTTCCAAATTGTGCCATCTGAATTTTAATGTGATGGGGGACTCTGTTTCGTGTCGTAGATATAATTTAAAGAACCCTGTGATGTAGTCAGGATATTGGAGGTAAACGAATCCTTCAAATATTGCCACGAAACACCACCAATATGGAAGGAGCTTGTTTCTTGGCATGGTCAGAAGGAATCAGAAGCCTCCAATTCTCACACACAATCACAACTGTCTCAAGAAAACATCCCACCATCGTCCAAGTAAGGTTAGATATGGATACAAGACCAAGGAAAGTCCAGAATGATGTTAGATGTATAATGTTAGATGTATAATGTTAGATGTATAATGTTAGATGTATAATGTTAGATGTATAATGTTTGTTAATATAGTGTTGGTATAATACAGTTCCTTGATTCCTACAAACAATGCCATAATACAGGATCAGATTGATAAAAATAATGGTGGCCTGTTGCTTGGAATAGTTTGGAGGAATCAGTCACTCCAGATTTACCGACACTGTACGTACAATCGGCCTCAGGAATACGTACACACACTCTAGGCTTCAAGGGTTTACAACACAGAAAATATAAGTGTATGTAACTGCAAGCAACAAAACATAATAATAGGTATTTTTGTTTTGTAATCACCGAGTCACTTGGTAGACCATTCACTGCAGTACTTTCACAATTATGATGAGCATGTGTACGAATTGATGTGGCCAACTGTACATACTTCTCCCACTTAATTAAGGTTGTAATTCTTTTTTGGTACATTGGAGTGCCTTGATTCCTCCAAAGTATGCTAGGAAACAGGAACAGAAGAGCAAAAATAATGGTGTTCTGTTGCTTGGAATAGTTCGTAGGATTCAGTTGCTCCAGATTGACCAACACAAAACTTCTCCCCCTTAATGTAAGATACAAACACTGGGCAAGACGACAGCGATGAAAACACACACATGCACACCAAGGAAGAAAAGATGAACACAATGCATTAACCTCCAGCAGCAGTTGTTGTTGTTGTTGTTGTTGTGGTCAGAAACTCTAAGGTCACTCACTAATTTCTTCCCCTGAGTTATCCTTCTATATATACCCCTCAGAAAATGCCACGAATAATTATTATGTGGTGTTGGTGATATTCTTGAAAATAATGTTGTGAATAATTATGTGGTGTTGGTGATGGTGATATTCTTGAAAATGTTGTGAATAATTATTATGTGGTGGTGGTGATGGTGATATTCTTGAAAATGTTGTGAATAATTATGTGGTGATGATAATATTCTTGAAAATGTTATGAATAATTATGTGGTGGTGGTATTCATTCATTCTTGACTCTCCTTCTTGCATTGTCCGACTTTCCCAGGTATGTATATATGTATGTACGCTAAATAATAATGTTTAAGCGTGTACGTATCATAAGTGCATTATAAACTGTGTGCCTGCATGTTTGTATGTTTGTATTATGCAGAGAAAATGCATTCAGAAAATGTGTCATCCTTGGCTGTGTAACTTATTCTTCCTTTGCCACGAGAGAATTGTTGTCAAAATTAAAATGACATAAACTCTTGCACTTTATACAAACCTAAAGTGTGTGTGTGTGTGTGTGTGTGTGTGTGTGTGTTCTGCGTAAATGTGTATGCAAGGTGCAGTTTTAATTGGGGGTTATGTAGGTGTGTGTGTGTGTGTGTGTGTGTGTGTGTGTGTTGTGAAATTATTGTTGTTGAATAGAACCTGTGTGGTATTATAATTTACGTAAATATTCGTGAGAAGATAATTATTGAAATCTTACATGTCATATGTGTTAGAAGAGCTGTATAATTACAATGAGTTAGCTCACAGAAAAATAAAACAAAGATCAAATTATTTTCTTCTTAAGAGCATAATTATAAAGAGAAGAGGATTAGTAAGGACGCACAATGAGAGTTTAGAACGAATAAAAATGTTGTTTACAATTAACTGTGTCAGGAAACAAGCCCTAGTGTTACTAATGGGTGACCTGTTTCGTAACATAGTTTAGAGGAAATAGAGACCTTCAACAAAAGAATCTCCCCTTAAATTAACTAACCTTAGTCATCACCATCATCATCAATACCCCATTTCCACATTTTCCAGGGGTGGGGAGGCTCTTGTGGCAGGAGTAGAAAAAGGAAGTAGAATACAGAAAGTAAAGACAGAGTACCCAGTGATATGGGTCACGCACACAATTACTCCCCCTTTTTTTCAAGTCCACAAAATTTTCAGCTCCACCCCCCCCCCCCACCCCACAAGTTCTTACATCCACGACATAAGTCTCTTCACTTAGCCTTGGTGAAAGTAGCCATTCCATAGACTATAAAATTAAAATCGGGTTGCCAGCCCTAACATACACTCCTTCTAGTAAATCTCTTCCACTCTTGTCTATCATGTACAGCCACAATCAAATATCCACCGACACTTTCCTTCCATCGTAGTAAATATCTTGGTAATAAAGAACAACACGTGTATGATTTTGCAGCACCTCATAATAATAATTGAGGAGGTTGAGTTGACGTAAAGTGTTGTATGATTCTATTTTGATATGATACTAATTTATTTGCATGATGGAAGGAAAGTGTTTGTGGTTATTTACTTGTGGCTGTACCATTTCTTTTGCTTCATTCATACATTTTCCACTCTTTCTTGCACAATCACTCACCATATCATATAAACCGTCTCCTTGGCCTCCCTTTCTTCTCCGCCCCTCAATATCACTCTCATACACCTTTTTCACCACTCTTGTATTATCCATTCTTTGCACATGTCCATACCATCTCGTAACACTATTTTCCACTCTCTGATTTAGTTATTTGCTCATACCACACCTTTCACTGATTTCCGTACTTCTCACCTAGTCAGTTCTTTGGATTCTCTACTTCTCTTACTCTCCATTTTTCATTATTTTACCACTCCAAGGACTCTCTATCGAATGTGTGTGTGGGTACTAACATTCCTTCATGTAGGCTAATCTTCTTGTAACCAGAAAGAATTGAACTAACCTGAGACCATTGTATATATAGATCACAGAAAAACCACTGCCTTCCCTATACAGTAGGGGGTGAAGTGTTCCAGGTATAAGGTGTGTGTGTGAGAGAGAGAGAGAGAGAGAGAGAGAGAGAGAGAGAGAGAGAGAGAGAGAGAGAGAGAGAGAGTGAGAAAGTGTGTGTGTGTGTGTCAGATACTGGGAAGAAAGCAGTAGTGACAACCCCAGTGCATATGAAATTATAATAATAACTTTGTCCCTCTGCTCTCAAATGCTCCATGCACTGAAATTATTACTCTTATGAAATTATTGTCGCGCAGAAATGATGCGTTAATATAAAATGATTATAGAGAAACACAGGAATTCGTACACTATCATGAAAAACGTAAATATCTTGGAGAAATGTTGAAATGAAGTGACTTAGAATAATACCGGTCCAGAACTTAATACTTACATGCAGAGAAGCAGAAATAGCATATTATTATACGGTACTGTATTCAGAATCCGAATTACATTTAGCCTTGGATAAATGCATTATTTTAGTAAAGAGTAGTGGTACAAAATTTGAGTCCCTTGCAGAAACATAGGAACTATATAATAAAGATACGATATATGTATGTATGTATGTATGTATGTTCACTCGTGATACATAATTTCTGTACAGTACTGGCGATCACGGATGGATTGATGGGGTTAGGGGCAGACAGATTCAAATGGTTCTATCAGACACCGTCAAGCACCCTGATTCCCTTATGGTTTGGGGGTGTTTTTCCTTTCATGGGTTTAGTACATTAATATTTCTACCGAAGAATGTTCACATAAACCAGGACCAATATTTTTACCTTAATTCTGAATGAGTTACCACAGTGAATGAAAAAGTGTCTTGGTGACATTTTTATGTAGGATGATACACACTGTCACAGCTACATTTACTGTAAATTGGCTGATTTTTTATGATGTTCAGTTGTTGAAATATTGGCCTGGAAATTTGTCAGACTATAATCCAATGTGAAAACTTGTGGGCCTCCATAAAGTGTAAGTTACAGAACCACAACACATCATTACTACCATAACACATTTGGAACAGTCCTAACTCCCAGCACCTCATCCACCACCAAGATGATTCCATGCCTAAACACCTTCAAATGGACAAAGAGTAGAAAGGACAGTTGAGCAAGTAGAAAATGAAAAAAAAAAAAAAAAAAAAATTGTATATAGCAACATCTTCACCACCACTCAAAGTTCATCCAATCCCCTTCTACTTTACATTGGCTCTAGGTTCCCAGTGATTCATTCTTTATAGATACAATGGATTACTACAAAGAACTGCCATATACAGCCATATTTTTTTCTTGCACTTTTTACTTGCTCAACTATAACACCCCATTGAATACTAATTATATATTGTTAAGTACCAGTGCTATAGTAACATTTTACACCCTATTAATCTTTTCCTCCAAGGTTCAACAGGTACCGTGTCATCAGCGATCGTCAGTACTCTATGTTTGTGTATGTATGTGCAGTGTGTGAATTATCCTTAGATACCAAAAACAGCGCCGCATCGAACCACAATTATTTTTCTTAGTGCAGGTTCACATTATTGAATTTTTCGTTATTTATTTATTCATTTTTTGGTTGAAGGATAAAACAGACAGATTTATTTGCAGTTCAGTCGAAGCCACGAATTCAAAACACTTATATTGGTTCATTTCTGGCCTACATAAGATATACTATGGGCTGTATGCAAGAACATTGGTGGTATTATTGACGATGGCGTGGTACCGATACGATGACTCCTTACATAAACAAACAACAAAGTCAACAAAACGGCTATACTGTAAACTCTACGATATTTCACTATAAGCGGGCTAATGATTGATAGGGTCATAATCAAGAACGTTTGTGGTGTATACGATGGCGTGGTAGTGGTACGACGGCTCTGTTTTTGTCCACAGTGGAGTCGTCGTACCGGCATCACACCATCGTATACACCATGAATGTTCTTGAATATGGGCCATAGAATCACAGTAAAGGTGCGTCCACACCGGCAACAAAACATATCAACAACAAAATTGACAACACTGGAGGCAACAATGTTTGTGTTGCTACTGCTACAATGTCGTCGATATGTTGGTATGGCGCAGTAAGTGATATGTTGGTACTACTGGTGTGGACAAGTCATTGTGGTTGGGGGAGAATTGTGGGCACACACACACACACACCCCATCAGCTGTACCGGCAACTACCCTACTCCGACTGGACAACCAATTATGGAGTGGACCCGTGATAATCAAAAGTAACCATGGAACACCCCTTTTTCGTGCACTGTACGTGGCACGACACAAGCATCATCCTCTGTTAATGTTTTTACGACACTGTTTCTGTTACGTAATAAGGATGGTCTCGCCCATAGTCTCCGTTGGCGTCTCCTCCGGTGCCCACACAATATAACTAGCGAGGCAGTTGCCAGCAAGGCGTCCTCACACGTCGACATGACGTTCACGTCTACACAGACCAGGTGTGGACAGTCTCACCAGGTCATCTCTTGTTGCCAACATATTGACAATATTCGTACAAATACTGTAACAGACATTGTTGGTCATATGTCTGTTGATGTCGACTGCGAGGTTTAGGTCAATGTTTACAACTTGTTTCCGACTGCTTGTTGCCGGTGTGGATGCACCTTAAAGGGGGATGTAATATTCTAAGATCAGAACCACCCATGTTTCACTCTCATCTTTATCTGACCTTCTGTACATCACTTTCATATATATAAAAATATTATTGAAGCACCTTATTTTATGTCACTCTCATCTTTATCTCACCTTCTATATATCCCTTTCATCTACTGCATATATTGAACCACCTTACATATCATTCCCACATCACCTATATATTGAAGCACCTTACATATCATTCCCACATCACCTATATATTGAAACACCTTACATATCATTCCCACATCACCTATATATTGAAACACCTTACATATCATTCCCACATCACCTATATATTGAAGCACCTTACATATCATTCCCACATCACCTATATATTGAAACACCTTACATATCATTCCCACCTTACATATCATTCCCACTTCACCTATATATTGAAGCACCTTACATATCATTCCCACTTCACCTATATATTGAAGCACCTTACATATCATTCCCACATCACCTATATATTGAAGCACCTTACATATCATTCCCACTTCACCTATATATTGAAGCACCTTACATATCATTCCCACTTCACCTATATATTGAAACACCTTACATATCATTCCCACTTCACCTATATATTGAAACACCTTACATATCATTCCCACTTCACCTATATATTGAAACACCTTACATATCATTCCCACTTCACCTATATATTGAAACACCTTACATATCATTCCCACTTCACCTATATATTGAAACACCTTACATATCATTCCCACTTCACCTATATATTGAAACACCTTACATATCATTCCCACTTCACCTATATATTGAAACACCTTACATATCATTCCCACTTCACCTATATATTGAAACACCTTACATATCATTCCCACTTCACCTATATATTGAAACACCTTACATATCATTCCCACTTCACCTATATATTGAAACACCTTACATATCATTCCCACATCACCTATATAAATTATTTCTTGTTTATAATTCTAAGATGAGAGCCACCCATGTTTCACTCTCATCTTTATCTCACCTTTCATTTATATTTTGAAGCACGTTACCTGTCACTCTCACCTCACTTCACCTATATAAAATTTGCTCCTTGTTTATCATTATTTGTTGTTCCAAGTTAAGGACCCTGTGATCGTGTATGAAAAGTTTAGGCTTCTGATTCCTCCTGACTATGCCACGAAACACATTCCTTCCATATTGGTGTGTGTATTTCGTGGCAATATTTGAAAGACTCTTTTATCTCCAATTTTCTGACTACATCATGCACAGAGTCCCTTAAATCTATTACTCCTGGACTACTACACAGACTGAAGGATTAATCTGAGGAAGGCTGCAGCAGAAGACTGTATTCTTATATATTGCACGAGATACTTCAAAATTATATATATATATATATATATATATATATATATATATATATATATATATATATATATATATATATATATATATTATTATTCATTATTTATTTTTTGTCATTCAAACTGTGTCACGTGATGAAGCAGACTCCCTCATTAGTCCGTGTTAAGGTAAGATTCTTTTGTTGGTGAATTGGAAGGTCTTTGATTCATCAAAACTATGTCACAAAACAGATCCCCTCTTAGTACAGTCTCCTCCACTGCCACGTTCATCACTCCATGCAGTGTTGTCAACGTGTACCCCACAAGGTGTGAACCGCCAGTTTCGACTCTTATATCTGAAACACATGCCAGTGCTAGTGGAGGGTAGGTTAATGAAGGGGTGTAGGCATTGGAATGGTGTGGTGTTGTACAGAGGCAAGTTAGGGCAAGGACTGTAAGCAGTAATGTTGTACTAAATTATACGTCAACTCCATAAATCTGTTACAAATCACACATGGCATTGGTAGACCAAAACATCGTTGTCTTTCAAAGTCCATTGTTATTGTTTGTTATCATAATATAATGCCCTCAAACGGTAAAAGTAATGCTGGTTTGTGAGGTAGTACCCAGTCTCGGCCAGATGTTTTTTTATGAATGATTTGTATAAGCAGCGATGAGCAGAGCATCGTGGCTTTAATTAATTTTTCATGTTCTGCATCTTAACGTTAATGATAGTTACTGCACATATTAATTAAGTTATATTTAATGTTGAGTTTGAGAACGTCACCCTGTTCCTGAAACATACCACATCAAAATCAGGCCTCATAAATTTCCATAAATTGGTCCATCCAAGTTAAATATTGTGACGATGTCTATATTTTCTGTCAGTTATAAAAATTTCATCATTATACGAGCATTGTAAACATTGATAGTAGTGTCATGACTGTTGATATTTTACTATGAAATTTGACTTCACCGACCGGGTAATATTTTATCAGTACTTTACATATTGAATTTTCACTCACTTCAGTTTTGACATCACTAAGCGGTTATAGACGGATTGAGCGATGATGCCAACAAACTTAATACATTCAAAGATAAAGTCGCGAAAGTCTTGGAGGTCATCTCTCTCTCTCTCTCTCTCTCTCTCTCTCTCTCTCTCTCTACACATTATTTGGCCTGCAAAGTTGTAGCACTTGGAAATCCAGGTTCACTTACGGATTTAAATTTTTACTAGCACCATAGCGTCATTATCTAAATTCAATTAATTTAATTATGTCTTCTTGTGTAACTGAGTCATTGTAAATCCCATTTAATGTGCAATGTAATCAACCAACGCCTTGAAGCTCAACTGTACTGTACTGTACAGTAATCATCAACTCCGACATATATGAAGCATCCAACACCTTTATTATATAATTTATGTTTCCATCTCCACCATAATTCATTATGACTACAAAGTTATGTGAACACTTTGAAAGGTTCACTATGTAATGAAAGATATATAGTGAACTTCCTTTGGTCAGAAATGTAAAAAAAAATAACTTATAATGACAACTGCCAGTACATCATTGCCAATGTTCATAATGTTCATCAAAATTGGAAATAGTTGTTACTGATAATTCTGTGTCATGCCGTATTACAATGATTAACTTGGAGGGACGTGCTTATCTAGATTTGTGAGACCTAATGTTGGTGTGGAATATTATAGCAACACAGTGACGAGCTCAAATTACACACTCGAGATATTTTTCTTACGTGCAGTAACTATCATTAACGTTATGATATAGAACATGAAATAATAATGTGTTACTATAAATTATCTTTGATCAATATTGATCATTCATAAAAATAGCTCCTGGCCAAAACGACTATATTACTGCTTACAGTCCCTGCTCTACCCATTAACTCGACCGTGGCTCCACCCTGCCTCCATAGAACACCACACCAAAGCCACACACATCAATCAACCTCCCACTGACTCATACTGGTATGTGTTTCGAATACTAGAGTCAACGACACTGGAGATTCACACCTTGTGGGGTACAGAAATTGATCACGCTGGAGTGATTAAAGCGGGAATGGAGGAGACTGTACCATTGTGGGTGTCTGTTTTGTTTTATAGTTAGGAGGAATTAGTAGCCTTCAAATTTACCAACATGAGAACCTCCTCTTAAGGGGTTTTATAGTACGGTACTCTTTTGGTACATTAGAGAACTTCATTCCTCCATGCATATTAAGGGGAGAACAGCTTTTTAATCAATTGAAGTGCTATCGATTACTCCAAACTATGCCAGGAAACAAATAATTTCAATGTTACAAGTAGGGGATCAGTTTTGTGATATAGTTTGGAGGAATCAGTAGGCCTCCAATACTTCCCTTAAGTATGCTACAAAACAGGACCAGGTTAACAATAATAATGATGGCCTGTTGCTTAGAATAGCTTTGAAGAATTAGTTACTGCACGGATAATCTTGTGTACGGATAATATTGTATAAGGGTAAGCCTGTGTACGGATAAGTATGTACAAGGATTATTGTGTGTACGGATAAGACTGTGTATGGATAATTTTGTGTACGGGTAATTGTGTGTACGGATAATTATGTACAGGGATAATTGTGTGTACAGATAATCTTGTGTACGGGTAAGCCTTTGCACGGGTAAGCTTGTGTACGGATAATCTTGTGTACGGGTAAGACTGTGTACGGATAATCTTGTGTACGGGTAAGACTGTGTACGGATAATCATATACAGAGATAATCGTCGTGTGTGTATATGGATAATCTCGACCTCCCTTAAGGACCCTGTGATCGTGTATGAAAACTGGAGGCTTCTGATTCCTGCTGACCATGCCACGAAACAAGCTCCTTCTATCTATTTCATGTTTCGTGGCATTGTATGAAGGACTCACTATAGTACCTCCAAATTTCTGACTACATCACATGGGTCCTGAAGTTAGGATTCTCTTTTAGGTAAATTGTATGGGGTCGACTGATTCCTCCAAACTATACCAGGAAACAAATCCCACCAATGTTACTAAGAAGGTATTTGTTGTTTTTTGTTATAGTTTGTAGGATTCACTAGCCCTACACTTTACCATCAAAAGAATCTCCCTTTATTTAATCACCAGAAGAAATGACGTAATTTAACCTGACAAACCCCAAAACTGATATGATATAAACTTCATATAAACACACACACACATACACATATACACTTAATTAACAAGATGCAGTACCAATGTGACCTAATCTATGGTGGAGCTGCGGGAATATGACCTAACACACAAGATTTATTACCACGACTTCTTATGGAACTTACCTAACCTGACCTGGCACAGACACCACCTGACCTTAATACTGACCCATTTCCAATATTAGCAGGTGTGAATGTGACCCTGACCTGGCCTGGCCTAGCCTATTAGATCACAAATATAACTTAACCTTATATATAAAAAAATGGAAGAGAAATAAAATGGGGCTGACCTGTTTAGTGACTGACGGATGTAGATAAAATGTGACCTGACCTGACCTTACTTGTGGGTGAATGAGGAAAGATATATATAGATGTGACAACATAAAAATTGTAATGAGGTGACCCTATTGACGTGAGAGTTGAGTTTGATGCCGACATGACCTGATATAGCCTAAAAATGACCTGGCTTGACTGGTCGTGTTAAGAGGGACACGACTTGATAAAACTAGACGTCAATAAATACAGACTGACCTAACGCTTGCTGACATGACCTCATATGAAAAAGGAATCAATCACCTGACCTGCAAGAGTGACACACATACATACAACATACATACTGAAGACTCTCTATACAATGAAATAAATACAATGAAATACAATTAAATAAATACTAGTATCCACCACTTCATTCTACACTTGTTCCCTCCTCAATGAAGACCACCAAACTTTTTCCCAGGTTTCTGTTATTCGTTTACCATACAGATTAATTAAGTTATATACTGAGCCTGTGTTAAAAAAGGATAGTGCTAAATCCATTAATCTTACATAAAAGAACCTGTTGTACTAAACCTGTGTTAAAAGGATAGTGTTAAGGTGGTAATTCTTTGTTGGTACATTGGAGTGCCTTGATTCCTCCAAAGTATGCCAGGAAACAGGACCAGAAGAGCAAAAATAATAATTGTTCTGTTACTTGGAATAGTTTTGGGGAATCATTTGCTCCAGATTTACCAACACAAAACTTCCCCCCTTAATTAAATCAGTTAATTATATCAAAGACCTGACCAAATACAGAGTTAACGTGACCTGGGTGACGTGTACTGACCTGATAAAATGTTAACGTAATAACCTGACTGACCTGTGATTGAGGCTGTAGAGCGAGGGGTAGAGAGTGAGGGGAGCGGTACGGTATATAGGAGGACCTGGCGTATACAGGGATGCTCACACCAACCCGCTCTCTAACTCAAGTGACCCCCAACACGCCACTCCCACCTTCTTATATACCCTCCACCTGTTGCCTCGCCCCGCCCCAGTTCATCTCCAAACCCCGCCCAATTCCTCTTAAGAACCGCCCATGATTTTTTTTAGTCTAACTCCTTCCCATGTTTATTAATTAGGCATTGCGATACTTGGATGATTTATTTACACTCTCTCTCTCTCTCTCTCTCTCTCTCTCTCTCTCTCTCTCTCTCCCCCGTGTCCACATTTTTCTTTACGTAAACAAACCACCCACATCCTTGAAGATTCCATGTATACACCCCACCCCGCCCACGTGTAATTGATCACAGGCTCCACCCACTTTTCGCTCCCAGCTCTTACCGCCCACCATCTGCTGCTGGAACACCTTCAGGACACACACACACACACACACACACATACATACATACATACACCCACTCACTCCTACCCACCACACACACACTCACACTTTCCTAACACCCACACCCACACTCACACTTTCCCAACACACACTCACACCTTCCTAACACACACACATACACTCACTCACACTTTCCCAACACACACACACATACACTCATTCACACACACACACACACATTCACACTTTCCCAACACACACACATTCACACCTTCCCAACACACACACACACACATTCAAACCTTCTCAACACACACACACACACACACACTCACACCTTCCCAACACACACACACACTCACACCTTCCCAACACACACACACACACACACACACATTCACACCTTCCCAACACACACACACACACACATTCACACCTTCCTAACACCCACACACACATTCACACCTTCCCAACACACACACACATTCACACCTTCCCAACACACACACACATTCACACCTTCCCAACACACACACACATTCACACCTTCCCAACACACACACACACACATTCACACCTTCCCAACACACACACACATTCACACCTTCCCAACACACACACACACACACATTCACACCTTCCCAACACACACACACATTCACACCTTCCCAACACACACACACATTCACACCTTCCCAACACACACACACACACACACACACACATTCACACCTTCCCAACACACACACACACACTCACACCTTCCCAACACACACACACATTCACACCTTCCCAACACACACACACATTCACACCTTCCCAACACACACACACACATTCACACCTTCCCAACACCCACACACACTCACACCTTCCCAACACACACACACACACACATTCACACCTTCCTAACACCCACACACACATTCACACCTTCCCAACACACACACACATTCACACCTTCCCAACACACACACACATTCACACCTTCCCAACACACACACACATTCACACCTTCCCAACACACACACACACACATTCACACCTTCCCAACACACACACACATTCACACCTTCCCAACACACACACACACATTCACACCTTCCCAACACACACACACATTCACACCTTCCCAACACACACACACATTCACACCTTCCCAACACACACACACACACACACACATTCACACCTTCCCAACACACACACACACACTCACACCTTCCCAACACACACACACATTCACACCTTCCCAACACACACACACATTCACACCTTCCCAACACACACACACATTCACACCTTCCCAACACCCACACACACTCACACCTTCCCAACACACACACACACACACATTCACACCTTCCCAACACACACACACACACACATTCACACCTTCCTAACACCCACACACACATTCACACCTTCCCAACACACACACACATTCACACCTTCCCAACACACACACACATTCACACCTTCCCAACACACACACACATTCACACCTTCCCAACACACACACACACACATTCACACCTTCCCAACACACACACACACACACTCACACCTTCCCAACACACACACACATTCACACCTTCCCAACACACACACACATTCACACCTTCCCAATGTGATTAATCTAGTGTTTATTCTGACCTCATCTCACTATATCCAGTTTCCTTCACACCTCAAGGCCTATCCGACCCATAGAGCTGCACCCATATGCTTTATCATGTATATATATATATATATATATATATATATATATATATATATATATATATATATATATATATATATATATATATATATATATATATATATATATATATATATATATATATATTAAATCTCTGTGTATTTCCTCGTTTATTTACGTATATGTATTTTTTTTCTCATATGTATTTGTGTCCATTTGTTTCATTCCCATTTTTACCATTATTGTTTTGGTGTAATATGTACATTTTCAGCTTACCAGCTGCTATTATTTAATAAACCGAATATTATTATTATTATTACACATACTCACACCTTCCCAACACACACACACACACACACACACACCTTCCCAACACACACACACACACACTCACACCTTCCCAATACACACACACACATACACCCACTCACACCTTCCTAACACACACACACACACAGACACATACACCCACTCACACCTTCCCAACACACACCCTCACACCTTCCCACCACACACACACACTCATACCTTCCCAACACACACACACACTCACACCTTCCCACCACACACACACACACTCATACCATCCCAACACACACACACACTCATACCTTCCCAACACACACACACACTCACACCTTCCCACAACACACACACACACTCACACCTTCCCACCACACACACACACACACACACACACACACTTGTAATAATGCGAGAAACAGGAATTGGATTGGCAACACTGAATAGCCTACACCATTACTTGAAGAAAGAAAGAACGAACCAATTAGAATAGAGCAGTAATTAAGGAGGAAGTACAGTGTTGGTAAATCTGAAGCAACTCTTGATTCCTCCAAACTATTCCAAGCAACAGTCCACCATTATTATTATTATTATTATTATTATTATTATTATTATTGTTATTTAATTTTTATCTTGTCCCATTTCCTGGTATTCTAACGTATCAAAAGTGTAGGCTATAATATCACCCTTTAAATTAACGTACACTTGAAACATCTAATTCATTACAGCAGTTGTTGGCTTTTGAGTTAACTAATATCAAAATTTTAATATTTACTCGATGACCCTAAAAATGTGTATAAGAATAAATTATCGTTGTATTTATATTTTTATATTTATTTATTTTTATGTGTCATGTTAGTACAAGTATAATTATTATCCAAAACATCTAATTCAATACAGCAGTTTTCGGCTTTTGAGTTAACTAAAATCATAATTATAATATTTACGTGGTGACCCTAAAGATGTGTATAAGAATAAATTATAGTTTCTATATTTTTATATTTCTCGTGTTAGTACAAGTATAATTATTATCTAAAACATCTAATTTAATACAGTAGTTGTTGGCTTTTGAGTTAACTAAAATCATAATTATAATATTTACACAATGACCCTAGGGATGTGTACAGTATAAGGATAATCGTCTGTATGTATGTATTGTATTTTTCTGAGTTTATTAACTACGATGACTATTTAAATGATCAAAGGACTCATGACTATTTTATCCCTTTGACATGATGACCTGATTATTACCATATACTGTACTACATATACTGGATTCACTGTTGTTACATTAGAGTGCCTTGATTCCTCCAAAGTATGCCAACAGGGAACAACAGGACCAGATGAACAAAAATAATGGTGTTCTGTTGCTTGGAATAGTTTGGAGGAATAAGCAGTTACTCCAGATTTACCAACACTAAACTTCCCCCTTGACGCCAGATGATTTAATTAAGGGGAGAGAGAATCTTTTGAGGGTAAATCTATTGGAGGCTATATTATTTTATTATTACCAATTCCTCCAAATTGTGCCACGAAACAGATCCCTCGTTAATTAAAGTATATATCATTAATAAATTAAGGTCGTCTGTTTCCTGACATATAGTTTGGAGGAATCACAGACATTTCAATTCACCAACATGAGGATTAATCTCCCCTTAAACTGTCACAGGCAAAAAAAAAAAAATAATAATAATAATAATAAAAAAAAAAAAAAAAAAACATGCATGCAGTCGTTAAAAAAGGTTATATTTATTAATTTTTGTCAAGGAGATATATAAGGACCACCTCCTCCCTTCACTTACTCCAAGAATTAAGATAGAAATTAATAGGGATATAGATAATTCAATATATGCCGTAGACAGATAGATAGCAAAATGTACAGTAGGTTGGAAAATAGAAAGCAGTAAGAAAGTAGAATGGAAATAGATAGATATACATAAATAGCAGGCAGTAAGAAAGTAGAAAATAAATAAATAAATATAGATAAGTAGATAGATAAAATTTAGAAAGTAGTAAGAAAGTAGAAAGGATATAAACAGATATAGATAAGTATATAGATAAATTGAAAGCACTAAGAAAATAGAATGGAAATAAATAGACATAGATAAGTAGATAGATAAATAGAAAGGAGGTAGATGGATAGATAAATTGATTTAGATTCCTTAAATAATTATTACCGTGTATTATATTTTGAGTAAGAGGATACACGAAGAGAAACATAGAAAGATTGAAATGACACAAACAAACAAAACAAACAAACAACACAGTATTACTCAACCAAGGACACCACTCACACACACCCGGAAAATATACCGTATAAAAGATGCCAAATAAATTACATTACCACCACTAACCATAGCAGCTAATGTTATCTGTACCAGTGTGTTATTAAAAAAATATCAAACAGGCTTAAATGAGTCGCTGTGTGCTCATAAATATCTGTTCAATTACCTCCCGTTCAGTGCTATGACATTCCCCCTTTTTAACAGATAATGTGTGTGTTGTCAGTAATGAATACATCACTACTGGTACCAACAAAACATTGATTAGGCTATGCGTCACGATTACACACAATGGTTTGGAATGTTAAATAGTGTTGTATGTATGTATGTATGTATGTAGTGTTCCATCTCTATTCTATCTTGTTTAATTGATCATATAATACCTACAGGATATATTATATACAATCATCTTAAGGAGACAGCTAGGATATTGTTGGAGAGTTTGTTGTATCTCACGATTACACAAGCTAATGCATTATCTGGTTTTAAATGTTATACAGTATAGTGTTACGTCTCTGTTCTATCTTGTTTAATTGATCATAAGTATATCTATTCAACTATCTTAGGGAGAGAGAGAGAGAGGAAGAGAGTGGGGGTGAGGTAGTCGTACGCCATTGGTCCGTTGGTCAAACTCATGATCTGGTTGGGCAATGCATGTGTAGTGCAGTCGGCATATCATAAAAAAAAGAAGACAAAAATGAGATAATTTAATGTTGCTCCTGCCTATGTAGCAATCACAGCACAGAAGATGTCCATATTTCCAAGATGCTGCGAATGTAGGTGTAAAGTACTGTACCTGCTTTCTGCAAATAATAAGTTAATGACGTGTATCAATATATAGATTCTAGTGAGTCGGGTCAGAGGCTCTGACCCGACTCACTAGAATCTATATATTGATACACGTCATTATTCAGAGCGGAGAATACTCACAGACATCACACAGCACACACGTACACTTCTCATACACCCCCTGACACACACGTTCACTTCTCCACATACACACACTCTATCACTCTATAGGCTAAATATATCACCTTAATTACTATTACGTAGTCAATAGGGGTTTAGCCCAAATAACAAACAAACAGACACAGGAGTTTCGGAGGACACTCACAGACACCACACTGCACACACGTACACTTCTCCACATGCACCCACATACACACACGTACACTTCTCCACATACACCCCCTTACACACACGTACACTTCTCCACATACACCCCCTTACACACACGTACACTTCTCCACATACATCCCCTTACCCACTCGTACACTTCTCCACATACACACACTCTATCACTCTATAAATATATCGCCTTAATGACCATTACGAAGTCGATAGGCGTTCAGCCCGAATAGCAAACAAAGAAACACGAGTTTCGGGGGAGAACACTTACAGATACCACACAGCAGCACACACGTACAGTTCACACACACACTCTGACACACACGTACACTTCTCCACACACACTCTATTACTCTATAAATATCGCCTAAATGACCATTACGTAGTCGACAGGCGTTAAGCCCATACAACAAACAAACACTAGTGGGGCAAAAAAGAAACAATCAACACCTTGAAGCTCCTCTGCCTAAACCTATTCCCAAGTTCCTTCACATATTCTGGGTTAGTCTGTTTCCAGGCATACAGTAGTTTGAACTTTGAAGTCGGATTATAAAGATTTTTTAATATGTAATGAAACCTCACATTAGTTGACGAAAATTGGAATAAAATCTTTCAATCTACTAGCTAATGTGAGAGTTTGTTCAAGTTCATCGTGGTCACGCTAGTATGATTTCTCCAGGATTTACTATCTATATAATGATAGAACGTGTAGTGGAAGGGGAGACTGCAGAATAAGATGCTAGTCATTAGATGTTATATTCCTCTGAGAATACTTTTACATTACTGGATTTTTACGACTGCATAATCGCTTTGAAACATGCCAACACCTCACAAAGTTCTCTGCAGTTCTCACCTGGTTGACGAATACCATATAAAAAAATGGGATACAGCAGGTATGTACCGTTACTACCGAGTACTATCCTTGGTAAGTGCGCTAACCGCTAAGTTAAAGATGAACAATATATTAAAATAGCATATTGTTTTTTATCCACAAGTAATCGAATTTGATTTTATAGATGCAAATAAATCAATATAATGATGTTTCAAGGGATAATACCATCACAGATTACTATTTATGGCAAGTTTAGCTATTTCTTAGGACAAGTGGAGCGAAGGTCTTAAGTTGGCACTTGGCAGTACTGCTGGGTTGTGAGTTGTGACGTCACCAAAGAGAAGCACGACAACAGTGGCATGGATCAGAGGTGTTTATTTGTGATTATATAGTAAGTATTTTCGTATTCTTCAACATATCATATTCCTCAGTAGCTATAGAAGTGTTGGGTGATTATGTAATGTACATATAAATGTTTGAATGATAAAATACGTTAATACAGATGACAGACGTGCATGCCGTGGCAGGTTTACAAAGGTATGACGTTGAGATTTACCCATTATTATGATATATTTCCTTCATTTTCATCCACCACTACTTCTTTTAACATTATCTAGTAGAGTGAGTATTGTGTGGTGAGTATGTATTATAGTGTTGGTTAATTTTCAAGCAAGTACGTACTGTACATACTTCTATGTGTGTGTGTGTGTTGGTCACTTGTAGGGTATTATGGCAGCCATTTTTGTCCAGATTGGTGGGCCGTATTCAAGAACATTTTATGGTGCATACGATGGTGTGGTACCGGTACGATTACTTCATAGATAAACAATAGCGCCATCGTACCAGTACTACACCATCGTCAGCACCATGAATGTTCTTGCATACGGCCTCTTAATACAACAAAATGATCCATCCTCCAATTCTTCCAAAATATCGCCATAATTTTACTGAGATCAAGACCAATTGTATAAAAGTACTGTACCTTATCTATGTTTCTGTATGTGTGTTTTTTTTTTTTACTACTTCTTACTACTACTACTACTTCTTACAACTACTACTACATCTTACTACTACTACTACTTCTTACAACTACTACTACTTCTTACTACTACTACTACTTCTTACTACTACTACTACTTCTTACTACTACTACTACTTCTTACTACTACTACTACTTCTTACTACTACTACTACTTCTTACTACTACTACTACTTACTACTACTACTACTACTACTTCTTACTACTACTACTACTTCTTACTACTACTACTACTTCTTACTACTACTACTACTTCTTACTACTACTACATCTTACTACTACTACTACTTCTTACTACTACTACTACTTCTTACTACTACTACTACTTCTTACTACTACTACTACTTCTTACTACTACTACTACTACTTCTTACTACTACTACTACTTCTTACTACTACTACTACTTCTTACTACTACTACTACTTACTAGTACTACTACTACTACTACTACTACTACTACTACTACTACTACTACTTACTACTAGTACTACTACTTACTACTAGTACTACTACTTACTACTAGTACTACTACTTACTACTAGTACTACTACTTACTACTAGTACTACTACTTACTACTAGTACTACTACTTACTACTAGTACTACTACTTCTACTACTACTACTACTACTTACTACTACTTACTACTACTACTACTTCTTAGGACTACTACTACTACTTCTTAGGACTACTACTACTACTTCTTACTACTACTACTTCTTAGTACTACTACTACTACTTCTTAGTACTACTACTACTTCTTACTACTACTACTACTTCTTACTACTACTACTACTTCTTACTACTACTACTACTTACTACTACTACTTCTTCTTACTACTACTACTACTACTACTACTTCTTCTTACTACTACTACTTCTTACTACTACTACTTCTTTTTACTACTACTACTACTACTACTTCTTACTACTACTACTTCTTACTACTACTACTTCTTACTACTACTACTTCCTACTGCTACTACTACTACTACTACTTACTACAACTACTTCTTACCACAGTACTACTACTTCTTACTACAGTACTACTACTTCTTACTACTACTACTACTTCTTACTACAGTACTACTACTTCTTACTAGTACTACTACTTCTTACTACCACTACTTCTTACTACTACTACTTCTTACTACTACTACCTCTTACTACTACTATTTCTACTACCTCTTACTACTACTATTTCTACTACCTCTTACTACTGCTACTACTACTACTACTACTTCTTACTACTACTACTACTACTTCTTACTACAGTACTACTACTTCTTACTACTACTACTACTTCTTACTACTACTACTACTTCTTACTACTACTACTACTTACTACTACTACTACTATTACTACTACTACTACTACTACTATTACTACTACCTCTTACTACTACCTCTTACTACTACTATACTTACTACTACTATACTTACTACTACTATTACTACTACTATACTTACTACTACTACTGCTTACTACTACTATTACTACTACTACTGCTTACTACTACTACTGCTTACTACTACTATTACTACTACTACTACTACTAAGTTATAATCTACAAAATATACATCAAAATAATGTCAAGTTCCTAAACTGGCATTTATTATATTAGGAAGAAAATGTTTTGCTGGCTCAGTTGTGATGGTGAATCCATATGCATGAAAACTTTGATAATAAGGTGCTGCAAAAATGTATCTTTGAACCATCTGAATTTGTGGTTATATTGCTGATTTGCTAACCCAGCTTTTGAATAATGTATGGGCTGAGGTTTTTCATTGAGAAATATATTAAATACCTAAGTGGTTTAAGTACATTTTCTTAGATATTTCATCCTAGCATTGGGTTAGCATTTTAAGAATTCAACATTATTTTCAATAAAAGACCACAAGTGTTGTGCTTTTAGTGTATCGTTTATGTAAAACAGTGGTAAGTTTAAGAACCACAGAAAAGGAAAATACAATCTGTACCCTTTTTTTATATATATAATTCATGATTCCTTATTTTTATATGATGAAATTCACAGTATGTGCACCAGTGCATTTTGACCATGTTTGATCCTCCCTCCCACCCAAGGACTGGGATTAAGGAAAAAAACACGTAAACAAAACATTAAATTTTTAATAAATATTAATATGTTTTTCATTTAGTCTGATTTTACCTAATCTGGTCTGTGACAGAGTTGCAGGACATGACCGTGGCAGATTACAGGGACATAACCTGGGCAAACATAGGGGGGAGTCAAACTTGGTCAAAATGCACTGGGAAATGACTTCATAAAGCAAATATAACCTCCAACCAAAATATGAAAGAAATTTGTAAATGTCTTCTTCTGTGGTTCTTCATAACTATTTTCAAGACAATTATGCTGTTAGGATTTTCAAGTTTGCACTGTGTTTACATTGATATTTTTATTCACACAGTTGTACATTTGCTGGGAGAGTGGTGGAAGGAAGTGGGAAATAGTGACGCAACTGGTGCAACAAATATGGTAACTGAAGCTCAAGATTACAAATTGTATCAGCCGCCATGTCAAGAATCCGTCCACTTTAGTTGCTAATTTAAGGTATTGTTTTATAGTTAATTGATTTGATTGTTAGTATTGATTTGATTGTATAGGCTGATTGTGTAATGATTGAGTAGATTCATGGGAGTTGTGAGGAGTTGGATGGTAGGCATCTTGGAAGCCATTTGTAGCAACCCTTTAGGAATGTACTGTAGATTAGTACAATATACTGTACTTGTAAAGCCATAATGATACCATGCCAAACAGTATTCAGCGAGGGACTAAGGAAACAACACAGTGCTTCAAGCCATCTATTATTTCAAGTTTATTTATTCTACTTGATTAGATTAATCATCATCAATACCCCATTTTCCTTTTTAAAGATCTGAGGTGTATGTTACTAATGTTGTCGGAGCCACGGTAAGGTGAGTGCATATGGTTATGAATGATGTGGTTTATGGTGCATAATGGTGCATAATCTGGACCATTAGGAAATGTATGTCTACGTTGAATGACTCGTTGATCATCAAGGAAGGGGTTTAGATGGCTGACATGAGAGAAATACATGATGAGGGTGTTCTCTTGTTTACTTGAGGTAGTGTATGATATGCTGCATGTGAATTTGTGATGTTGCTGTTGGAGAGTATGAAGTTATATTGGGTTTTCTAGATGTTGCTGGTATTTATGTGATCAAATGTTGACAAATCTATGCTGTGTGTGTGTGTGTTCTTACCTACTTGTATTTTTACAGGATTGATTATATCTCGTAATGTCCCGTTTTTTTAAACCCAATTATCATATATACCTTTAAAGTTATGTATTTTTTTGGCACATCCCACTTCTGGTTTTTGTTGTTGAAGTTCCTCAAGCTGCCTGGCCGAGCAGCCCCGAGCTCCTGAGGAAGGCCATAGCCTGTGCCGGGGTTTCCCATAGTGCCCTCAGAGAGTGTATGTTGTGTTGTTGGCGAGTGTGGTTGTGTACATTGCAGTCTTCCATAATGTGTTTAATAGAATGGGGTGCTGTGTTGCATCCTGGAGAAGCATCCACAATGATTCAGTTTCTGATATATCAGAAGGGCCGGGTGGTGGCCACATCGCAGCCTGGCCAGGTGGACTCTGTCCTCACGGGGAAGAGAGGATTCAGATGTGTGGATGTCAAGAGGTCGTGCATGCAGCTGAGTGTTGCTCTTGAGTGTTTGGATGAATTGGTGTGTGATTTGTGTATGGATATGTTTCTGGAGACTGGTTTGGGGTGGGCAGGGTGTAAGAGATCATACGGTAGTATATGTGTATGGTATTGTGTACTGGGTGTTGTTTTGATGTTCCTTGGCATGTGTGGGTGTTCTGCCATGTAGTGGCAGTGGGTGGTGTGGGTTTGTGGAGGCTGCAGGAAGTGTTGGCATGTGTGGGTGTTCTGCCATGTAGTGTAGTGGGTGGTGTGGATTTGTGGAGGCTGAAGAAAGTGTTTGTGTTCCTTTCATGCCAAGGTGGTCCTTGATCTTGAAGACTTTGGTTTCATGGTGTAGGTGGTCTGTAGATGTGGTAGCTGTGCAGCCTGTGATTATCTTTAGCTCTATTCTGTATGGTCTGAAGGGTGTTGAGATGAGTATCATTGAGGTTTGAGGCCCAGGCAGGGCTTGCATAATCCATCACTGATCGGATATATTGTTTGTACCCTGTGGTTGTGGTTTCTTTGTTGTGTCCAAATGTTGTGATGGCAAGTGATCTGAGGGTTTTAAGTATTTGCATGCAATTGTTTTTGATGGTTGTGATATGTTGTTTGAAAGTCATAAATGTGTTGTATGTTATGCCAATTATTTTTTTTGGGGTGGTGGTGGTGGTATAGGTGTGTTTTTTATGGTGAGGTGTGGCGTGTTGCTGTGTTCTGCGTTTCAGTTGGTGAGAAGGGTGACAGATGACTTGGTGAGTGCTATTTTAAGTCTGCTTGTGGTGAACCAGGCATTAAGTGTGTTGAGGTAGGGTTGGAGGATGTGAGTGGCTGTGTCTGCATTTCTGTGTGTACATGTGTTATGTCGTCTGCTTAGGAAGCTACGTGTATTTGTGGTGCCTGTGGTGTTGGTAGTTTTTTAATGTTCCGACACTGGATATAGGCTTCATCAAGCCCGTTACCGTGGCCCAGATCATCTGCTACTCACACACACACACACACACGTCTTGCATGTATAACTTGAAAAGGGTGGGTGACGGAACAGAATCTTGGGGGACACCTTTGGTGAAACTTTTAATGTTAGATGACTGACCAGTAAATGTAACATGGGCTACTCTTCCTCCCAAGAAGCTGGCTAGCCATCTTTTTGTGTTTTGCATGTTTGTGTTGTATATTTTGTTCGTGAAGTTGAGGCGGAGGATGGCATCAAATGCTTTAATGATATCCAGTGTGACGAGGAGTGTCTATCCGAGTTGATGCCATGATAGATTCTTTGTGTGAGGTCAGAGAGAAGAGTGTTTATTGAGTGTTGTGGTCTGAAACCATGTTGTAAGGATGCAAGAGGAATGTGTGGTGTGATTAGACTAATGATGAGGCGCTCAGTAACATTTGAAGGGGTGCAAAGGAGGGTGATGGGACAGTAAGATGAGGGTAGTGTGGGATCTTTGTTGGGTTTGGGGATAGTGATGATATTTCAGTGCTTCCAGATGTTTGGTATTGTGTTGTGTGAGTAGCTGTAGTTTGCTATGTTAGTAAGTGCGTGTATGCCTTGTGGTCCAAGGTGTTTAAGGTGTATGTTACTGATATTGTCAGGGCCACAGACAGATGAGTGCTTGAGGTTATGGATGATGTGATTCGTCTGACGGTTTCTGAATGGTGAATGGAAATGTCTCTTATGTCAGGTAACTCGTCAGTCTTCAGGGTGAGGGTGAAGGTGGCTGACATGAGTGAAATGCTGGATGAGGGTGTTTGTTTGTTGTTTATTTGAGGGTATAGTGTCTGTTGTTATGATGGCTGCATATGATTGTGTAGTGTTACTGTTGGACAGTGTGATGCTGTTTAGAGTTTTGTAGAGTTTGCTGGTGTTGGTTTTGTGATCAAGTGTGTTGACAAACCTTTGCCAGTTTAGTGTTTTCTGTTCTTTAATTTTGTTGTTTATTTGTGTACGGTAGTTAGTGTACAATGTGTTGCATAAGAGGAGTTGGGGATGTGGCACGAGTCCCTGGGAACGGCTTCGGTCACCCGGGCAATACAACTTCTTCTGGTAATTAGTTCCATTGATTTATTACTCTTTGAAAAGCTATATTTATGTACATATTTGTCTCCTCTTCTTTTAACTTATTTCTTACTGTGATCTCTCATTGTAGGTATAACTTGTTGACACAAGTTCTCTATATCTATCTTTTCTTTCTCTGCGACACATTTGTAAACCATACTCCTATCTCCTCTCTTTCGTCTTTCTTCATAGCTAAGTTCTCTTAGACTTGGTACCCATCTTGTTGTTGTCTTTGTACTTTTTCTAATTTGGTGATATGTTTCTTTAAATGTGGGTTCTATACTACTGCAGCATATTCCAAGGCAGGCCTTATATAGGATGTGGGTGTGGGTGTCTGTATTTGGTGGACAATGTATTGTGTGAGTAAAGTTGTAGTTGTCTGATGGTCGGAGCTGAAAATCTCTTGGCTTGAAGCGAGATGTGGATTTGATTGTGACCCATTTCTTGGAATTGTCCTTTTTTCTGTCCTTTTTTTCTTGTATTCTGTTTCTCTTTTCTATCCCAGGCACTAGAGCCCCCACTCCTTGAAAAAAAAGGGAAATTGGGTGTTGATGATGATTGAAAGGAAAGCAATAGGGAGGCTGAAGGTGGGAAAGGCCCTAGGGGTAAATAGGATAACTGGAAATGCTGATGCATGGGGGGAAGCAATAGTGGACTGGGTGTGGACTATTTGTAACGTGGCTGGACAACAGAGATGTGCCAGATGACTGGAGGAGAGCCAGTATTGTGCCTCTAGACATAGGTAAAGGGAGTAGGAATCAATGCGGTTATGTGCCAGGAAAGATGTATGGGAGGATTCTTATAAAGACTGATTGAAGTAACGGAGAATAAGATCAGGGAGGTTTCAGCCAGGGTAGAGGCCATGGATCAGATCTTCTCAATCAAATCATTAGTGGAGAAATGGGGAAATACCTTTTATCTATAGCTCTGATGCCTCGTTCCCTACGGGAACTCCCCCCCCCCCCAAGGGGGTGGCCACGGCAGAAGTGTCTCCAGTTTTCCCTGTTCCAACACTCCCTACATACTTAGTCAAGCCCTACTCTGCCCCTCACGTTTCTCTTCTTTACATACTCTTCCACTCTGTTCTGCCATCTAACCGGAGGTCTGCCTCTCACACCAGGTCCCACAACTTCACTTCCATACACCTTTTACAAATTCCTCACCTTGCATTCTCTCTACATGTCCAAACTACCTCAATGTATTACGCTTCACTCCCTCAACCACTCCACACTCAATACCAATTGCCGTTTCACTCATACACACTTTCATTTCTTTCTCCATCCCACCTAGACACTCCACATGCTCCTCTTAAGTAACTCATTTCCACAGCACCTATTCTAGACTCCTATTCTACTCCATGTCCATGTCTCTGACGCATATGTCAGTGTTGGCAGGATTATACTATTTCGTAGTCCCCTTTTCACCTCCATACTCACACTTCTACCCTTCATAATCCCTCCCAATGATCCTATGATCTCTCTACCCCTCATTGCTCTCTCCCTAATTTCTCCTTCCATACTTCCGGAAATGTTTACACAGAACTGTACCGAGGTACTAAACTCCTTCACTTCCTCCATCCTCTCACCCCTCAGAGTTATCTCACACTTAGTCCCAGTTGGTACTCCCACTCTGTAAGGTGTAGCAAAGTCAATCACTTCAGTTTCTGCTCTCTCAAACACCATCACTTTACTTTTACCAACATTCACCTTCAGTTTCCTTCGTTTACACACAGACTGAAACTCGTCCATCACTCTTTGAAACTCCCTTTCACTCTCAGCCATCAACACAGTGTCATCTGCAAATAAACTTGCCACCAAGGACCAATTTACTCCATTCAGCCTCAACTTCACCCCCAGGCCATTCACTTTGGCTTTCTTCTCTCTCATACAACCATCCATATATATTGAACAGCCATGGTGACATAACACACCCCTGTCTCAGCCCTACACTAATATTAAAACTCTCACTTAGATCACCCTCTACCCGCACACATGCTGTTGCCTCTGCATAAAAGGCCTCAATGCCTTTCAGGAAAGACCCCCCCAACACCATAAATACCTTGGGAAAGGTTAAAAATTGTAGACTGCCTTTATGGACCTGGAAGGGCATATGAAAAGGGTTGATAGGAGCGTTATGAAAGATGTTCTCATGATGTACAGTAGGGTGTCTCATGTCACGTGACTTTTCAATATTCATATGGATAGCTGTATGAGGGATATGAAGGCTTGGGTGCGAGGAGACTGAATGGAGTAAAATGGTCCTTGGGTGACGAGCTTGTTTCCAGATGATACTGTGTTACTGGCAGAGAGTGAGATGTAGTTGCTGAGAATGGTGGACGAGTTTTAGGGTGTTGTTTGTACCCCGTAACTTCTGCCGATACCATAGTCACTAGTCTCTTAATGTTTCAAACACATATTTAGCTTCTAACCCCTCCCCTATCCCTAACCTTGTTTCCACTACTTTTCTTTTGTATTCCTCAAGCTCAAACCATTCAGTATCCATCCCACTTGCAATTTCCAGTTTGTTCCAACCATACTCCTCCCTACCCCGGACCTTCATTGTTGCCAAGACCGCAAGATGGAAGGAGCACTGGAATATTCCCCTCACGTTTCTTCAGCTGATATCTACAGTAATGCTGTGTGGTCTACTGAACTCTGTATATCGTATCCTACAGTACACTCTCGATACATAATTTCTGACCAGGGATTATTACACCCAGTCTTGAAATATACTGAGCGCTAAGGCGTTGGCCACTTTCGAGATTTACCTGACTGCTACGTTGCCAGATCTCGTCTGGATAATTATGGGAGTAGATCCTCATTAAAAATGACAACCAGCCCTCACCAACCCACCGCCTGTTCTCTCTCTCTCTCTCTCTCTCTCTCTCTCTCTCTCTCTCATTTGTTGCCTATGTATGGCTTGCCGTTAACAACAAAAACATAAAAGTAAATCTTTCTGGTGATTCTGGAGTCTCACGATCTTGGTTTGATTTTGAGCAGATGCGTCGGACTGTGGCTTCACTACGTTGGTGGCTTTTGCTGTTCGTGCAACTGCTCGTGATGGTGCAATGATAGGTCTTCTATTTGCTTTCTCTTCTAAAAAGTACTTATTTACATTATGAATAAGTTCTCTCTCTCTACTATGTAAAACATGATAAGTGAGTAGCAGAGGTGATCTCCATCTTGAAGTGGTAGCCAGAGGAAAAGTGACGGTAGTGACCTGAGTTGACAGGTCGAGCTTTCGCACTTATCCCAGAGTACACTCCACCCTAGGTGCACTGACAACGTCGGAAAAATATTTTGCCGTGTTGTGATACATATATGTAGTATCATTGTTAATGTGAGAAGTGAATGATACTTTCATATACCAACATGGCCTTATTAGTGAAGTAAATGTATACGTAGTAATTTAGATTAATTTAGCATTAGTAAATAGCTGATATGAGAGAGTGTGAAGTGTATTGGTCTGAATTGGCAAAATTGCGGGAGGGAGAAATCTCCCAACAGCCAACGCCTCAGCATATTTCAAAAAGACTGTAGTCGTGGCCAAACGCAGGCCATACTTTAATAAATATCTACAGGAACTGTATATATATACAGTCGCGGTCAATAATAATCATCCACATATGGATATCTCAAACAATTTACCGTCTAATGTTTTCACGTTCACATATGATGTTATTGTTTTAAGTAGTGTGTAGCTGCTTGTATTAAATTAAAAGATGGTAGTTAACCTATTTATTGGAAAGTTTATCTAATGAACAGAGAGAAGCTGTCAAACTCATACGTAAGTTACCCCTATATAGATGATTATATTTGACCGCGACTGTATATATGGAAATGCATATAATTTGCCTTATATTTTGACCATTAAAATAGTCCCAAACATATTTTTTTAATGCGATATTCAGGTATGGACGAAAGAGGATTTGGAGTTCGTAGATCTCCTGGTCAGAAATCATGTATCACGAGTGGAACATCAATTAATTAGTATTTTCAGATTTCAAGTTTTCTGCTTGATCTACCTTCGTCTCTCACCTGTTCTCCTTTCTCACAGTAATTTTTTCGTGCTGTTTATACTTGTTCACCTAATTGTCATAAATATTTTTGTACACGTATGATGTTAGTGGTTCAATAAAGGAAGAAATATTTATTATTTTTCAATTTTTCATTTTATTCTATCTAGGTTAAATTTAATATATATGAATGAAAGCGTCTTTATTGTAAATACAATACTATAAAATGTCTCAAAAAGTAACTCGAACATATTTATAGTGTTGAAGTGAGACAGGGGTTACTGAACTAAACTATAATTATAGTTACCTGAGCAGGCAAAGTTTCATCCATTACTTCAACCTGTGGAAATAAAGAGGAATTGGGAGAGGAGGTGCAGGGTGGCACAAAATATTGTTCCCCCCCAGGTAGACTACTGTCTACCTGTGGGGTTACTTTTACATCACACACACATTCACACCTGGTGTGGTGGTAACCTCAACACTGGCTGAGGTCACCCCCCAGCCAGCCCAGGTGAGGTACTGGCTGGACAGGGAAGAGACGGGAAAGCTGGGAGAGAGAAGCATGGTAGGAAGCAGGTTGGAGGGACTAGACCACCCTCTCCCAGTGACACCCCTGCAGGGAGAGAGTGGTCAGCTCTCTCTCCCCCCCCCCCCCCCCCAACCTCACATCCCTTCCCAACTACACCAGGTGTGGACACACACACAAGGTTAGTGATCAGTAAAGAGTTGGTTAATAGTAAGGATGGAACAGTGGGAGAGGCACTGATATATGAGGAATGAATTGTAGATGAGGAAAGGAGGGTGTGGAGGGAGAAGGTAAGTTTGAAGCAGACGTGAAGACTCTGCTGACCTGGAAAAAAAAAAAAAAAAACTTTGCTCTACAACTATCACGGGGAAAAAAAAATACCTATGCAAAACAAAAAAAATGCCAGCCAACCTCAGCACAGGATGAGCTAGCCTATTATTGGGACAGCTTGGAGATATCAATAGCCTCCAGGATTTGTACCAACTTTGCAATCATTAAGGGGGTAAAGTAAGGTGATATTGACATACTGAAGTCTCTCGATTCCTCCAAATAGTGTTGGAAAACAAATCACATATATGTAGAATGCTAAAGTGGTCTGTTTTGTGGGACAGTCTAAATTAATATTTCTTATCCAATTATATGAAAACAAACTTCTAATGGATGGTTATTCTGTAAAAAACTGAAGGCTACATATCGAAAATGCCACAAGACACTGAGAATGGTGCCTCAGCATACTAGGTCAGTTTGGAGGAACTTGTGGCCTTAATTTTCCTGATACATTTTTTTGCCTTTATCACTAAACTATGATGGTGGATTGTCTGTAGGCTACTGGTTCCTCCAAACTGAGGCACAAAACAGAGCAACCAAAATACTGTACTGTATACTGAGATACAGCTCTGGCACTGTTTAGGAGACTTTATAGCCCTCATATTACCCCCTTAATACTGGTGGCTGTGAATCCTGTGGCAGGTCTACAAGTGCAAGGTTAGAGTTCTGGCAGGTCTACCAGATAATGAAGTCCGTACTTTTTTTTACTGTAAAGGTTTACAACCAATACAGTAAAAGCCAACCTTGATCTAAATGGTGTAATTTGTTGTCAGCAAATTGAAGGACATCCAATTCCTCCAAACTATCCTTGAAAACACATTACCTCGAAATCCTATGAGTAAGAGATCTGTTGTGTTGCAGATTGAAGGAACCAGAATTCCTTCAATTTAACCCAGATATATTACTCCGTTAATGAAGTACACTACCGGAAATTGGATAGCTACAGACTCATCCAGATTATGCCACAAAACAGCAAGTATACCAAGGAAGCTTGTTTTGTGTTTTACTTTGGAGGAATCAGTACCAACCAATTCCTCAACAATACAAAACTTTAATTACTACCCCTCCCAGGATTGATAGCGGGTTAAGGGGAAAATCGTTTGGTGAACTGAGAAGCTACTGAATTTTTAAAACTGCCAGGAGTTGCAGCCCTTCAAACTACCAACAAGAAATTCTCCTCAATCTTGCATCAAAACTACTTTTCTCAATCTGGGTGTATTAGTACACAGTAATTATGAATTCTGACTGTACAGTAGCTACTGTAAACAAATTATCAATGCAGAGCAGTTTGTCAAGTGTAGAAATGAACAAAACAATTAACTGTACTTTGGGCTAGAGTTCACATGCTGTGTCCGTCGCATTCTATATTTATTCAGTGTTGCAGATGATTTTTGAGGTACTGTACTGAATGATTACTGAAGAAAGACAAATTTATCTGCGAGCATATTACCATGTAAGTAACACTATTAATGTAAAGGAAAATGCAGTCACTGCCTTCATAAATAAGAACTATGAAAAGTAGCTTTTTCTGTCAACAGTTTGCTACTGCCTCTTCAAACCAATAGATAAACCTATGATCTCCAGTAACAGCAGTGGAAAGTTGTCAATAAAGGCTCATTCATTCAATTTTTTCATTTTATGCAGTTAGATTTTCATTAGCTGACAGTGGATGCTCACAACCAATAATGAAAAGGCAAACTGATTGGTCAAAACTCATTATCCAGTGTTAAAAGTCACTTATCAGCCAATCAAAATGGTTATATTGTTAAGGATATATACCATATGGATATATACTCAAGCTCCTGTACTGTACATGCAAACAAGTACTGGATACAACAAAACATAAAGTGTAACTCACCAAGTAATGTCGCCGCAACACTTACAAGAGCATAATAAGCAGCAACAAGTTCTTCCAATATGTACGTGATACTTGTAAGCAGCTAGTCAGAGTGAAGCAATGCATTTTCATTGTGGTGAGGATAATCCACCAAACTCTGACAAAAAACTACCCCTTCGAGTTTAAGCAATTAACAATGCAATGGAAGAGTCACCGTCGCAATGCTGCACATTACTAGAAATTAATGGTGAATTCTGATGAACCAAACAAGAATGTATACAGTACATATATTGAGGGAGTTTCATTATTTCGATTTTGCTTGAGTCATCTTTCTTCAAGGCAATGTGAACCATGATCCCATTTGTGAATTCTCTTGCTGGTGGAGTAGAACTATAATGATTAATATAGATACATACAAACACAATTACTGGTAAAAACAGCTGCTTCATCCTTGGCAATTGTAACAAATGACCTAAAATTAATGCAGAACAGAGTGGTCAAGCCACAGGTGTTGATAGCATCACCTAAGTGAGCTCCTCGTTGAACCAAACCCACCAACCCTTCGACCCGTTGACCCATCGGAAGTGCTGAGTATTTGTTTTCCATAAGTATAGTATACTAGTATTACCTTCAACTATTTATTCATTTGATCTAAAAAGTATTTGTTTTCATAAGTATACTAGTTTTTACCTACATCTATTTATTCAATTTGATTTAAAAATAGAATTCCTAAGCACTAGAGAAAATAATCACGCTCGCATTTTAATTCAAATCCATGTTTAATTTACTGCTGTGGGTATAGTCTACATACTAATCCTGATACATATTTATTTAAAGATATATTCTTAAACCTAGCACGTTCTTGCAATATACTTAATTTATATACGGTACGTGTTTATGAAAGTCTCCAGTGTATGCCGTGTATTCCCGAATCCGAAAGAAATACGGCATTCTAGCAATACTTTTTGATACTTGTCAGGCAATCTCTCGTAAATCCTATGAAGCACACGTTATATTAGTTTTGTTATTCATCGTTATTAGCACTTGCGAGGTACGGAATTCTTCCAACCCAAGGCGTTATATTAATTTTGTTATTCATCGTTATTAACACTTGCGAGGTACGGAATTTTTCCAACCCAAGGCGTTATATTAATTTTGTATTTACCGTTATTATCGTTTTTACTGGCGTGCCTAAATCCAGTACCCTTCCAACTCTATACCCTGACCTACCTCACCTCACCTTCCAACTCTTCACCTGTCCCCACCTCACCTTACCTTAACTCGCCCCCAACCTTACCTCACCTGTACCCTTCCAACTCCTTACCTAACCCCACCACACCTCACCTGACCTCGCCCAACCCTTCACCTCACCTTAGGCTACCCTACCTATAACCCAACCGTCCTTCATATCTCACCTCACTTCACAAGGTCAGACCTCCCCACCTAAATCCTCTCCAATATGGCACCTCAACATACATGTAGTATATGTACTGGTAGGTTCGGACCTTCCATATTTGAAAACATAGACGAACTTATTTATCGATTTTGCCGGATACGAGACGAATTAAATGAAAAATTAAACAAGGCGTGCCTAAAAATCGATTCCTTGACAACGAAGATTGATGCATTGCAAGAATTCGCGACCTTGAATGTCGGTGTACAACAGCAAACTACCCAGGAGAATACATCAGCCATTATTACCAATACCGTACCAGTACCCGACCCGACCCCCGCTCCCCCTCAGGGAGATGATCATTTCAGAATAGTAAGAAATAACGTACATCCTACTCCCAGAAATATTATCCCAACAAAACCAGTCAGAATCGTTTCTATATTTTGGCAGAATCAGGTGACACAGATAACGAGCCCGAAATTAGACTAGTCGGCGACTCAATAATTCGTGGCCAGCTTACAGAATTCTGTGCTTGGGCACCTAAAACCAGAAAACGTTTCTGCATCCCTGGTGGTGGTGTGGATGATGTAACAGCTGCCATCGAACAAATATCAAATACGGCCCCAGAAAACACAGCATATGTTGTTCACGTAGGGACAAACGACGTCCAAAGAACACGTTCCGAAGATCTGCTCAGTAAATATAAACATATAAGATCACTAAAAGAGAAATCAAACAGAATAGTTATATCAGGTATAATCCCTCGAATGAAGACAGACCATCGATTTATTAACAGCGCTAGTAGTATAAACCGTAGACTCGCTACCCTTTGCATTAATGAAGTTGGTTACGTAAACACCTGGGACAACTTTTATTATGATAAATCATTATTCTTAGATGATGGAGTACATCTAAAGCAGGTGGGAGCAGCACGCTTTGGTCGACTGCTAAACGAAGCAATAAAGGAATTATATACAAAAAACGGGACAGACAGGGGGCAACCAAGCAACTCCCTATAGAACCAACACGAAGTGGTAATTCATTCATCACTAACAACGCACCAGGAAAACATCGGAATATTAAAAGTTTTCTATGCAAATGCACGAAGCATCCGTAACAAGTTTTCAGATCTAGAAGAAATCGTGTTAACAGAAAATTACGACATAATTGGTATTACAGAATCTTGGTTAAATATAGAAGATAGAGACTTCTTGGCAGAATATACACTTCCCGGCTATAAATGATTCGAAAGGAGCCGAAATGATAAGAATTGAGGTGGCGTGTTACTGTACATTAAAGAAAAACTTAACCCAATTTTGATATTGAAGCCACAAATCGATAACGTTGACATATCCTATGTACTTCTAAAAGATGCTTATGGTTCAAAAATAATACTAGCTCTAATATACCGTCCTCCAGCTCAGCCAGTGCAAACCGATCGAGACATATATGAGCAAATTGCAGAAACATATAACGAGCACGACGCCTTAATTTTTGGAGATCTCAATCTCCCAGTGTCAAAATGGGGCGACACCCTAACTTCACATTCAGGACATGAACTTTATGCCAACCTACAAGAAAGTCCACTATACCAATTTGTTGAACCTCCAACCCGTGGTATTAACGTACTAGACCCCGTACTTGCAACGAAAGAGGATTTGATTGAGGACCTGGATGTGGGTGAGGAGTTCAGTAACAGTGATCACCGCAGTATTACTTTCAATCTACTGATAAATACTAGTAAACCAAACAACAGCAATGAGAAAGTCTTAAATTACAAACGAGCAAATTTTTGTAAATTCAAAACACTAATTAAGGATATCGATTGGAACTCCCTGCTCACCACTAATGATATAAACAAGGCATGGGAAAGTTTTACAACCACCTACCAAAATGTAGTTAAGGAGTGCATACCAATCAAAAAACGACGTTCAGTGAACAGCTATAAACCGAAATGGTGGAGTAAAGATATTGCAGACTGTCTACTTGCGAAAAGAACTGCGTATAACAGTCTAAAATTCTCAAATAATAATGACGAACGAGTAAAGTTCTTAGATCTACGACGCAAAGCCAAGAAACTAATTAAGCAAAGTAAAAAGGCCCTAGAGTTACATATTGCAAATCAAAGTAAGGCAAACCCAAAAGAATTTTACAGTTACATCCGACAAAAGAAAGTAGTTACCTCATCTATTGGGCCACTAGTTAATGAAAACGGAGAATACACCGATGACGAAGTCCAAATGAGCAGTGCCCTCAACATTTTTTTGCTTCAGTTTTTACATCCGAAGACCTTAATGATATCCCCACCGCAGTACCACTGAATAAGGAAATTTCTGAGACACTAACTAATATCAGCGTAACAGAGGGAGAAGTTTTGAAATGCCTAGATAAACTAAAGGAAAATAAGTCACCAGGACCTGACGAAATCTCACCTAGAGTACTTAAAGTAAAAAATGAATTCTCCAAACCACTCACGATGATCTTCAACCAATCTTTGCAATCTGGGACTATGCCTAACATGTGGAAACTTGCTAACGTAACCCCAATTTTTAAGAAAGGTAGTAAATCTTTACCCAGCAACTATCGGCCAATAAGCTTAACCTCAGTCATATGTAAATTACTAGAAACACTCATAAGAGACAGACTCGTAAATCATCTGGAAAATAATAATATAATCAGAGATACCCAACATGGCTTCCGTAACAAACGCTCCTGCTTAACAAATCTACTAGATTTTCTTCATGATATAATAATCAAATATGATTTAACTAAGGCAGTTGATATTATTTACCTCGATTTTCAGAAGGCCTTCGACAAGGTTCCTCACCATCGTTTATTAATCAAACTAAAAGCACATGGAATTAATGGCAATTTACTAGCATGGATAGAAAATTGGCTCAGTCAGAGAAAACAAAGAGTGGTTATAAATGGTAAAGAATCCAACTGGTCCAGTGTAACTAGTGGTGTTCCACAAGGATCAGTGCTGGGACCGGTACTGTTTCTAATTTACATCAATGATATAGACGAAGGCCTCACCTGTACAGTCTCAAAGTTTGCGGACGACACAAAAATAGCAAGTACCGTCCTTTCAGACGAACATATTGTAGATATGCAAAATAATGTGAATAAGCTTTCCCAATGGGCAAAAACGTGGCAAATGAGTTTCAACGCTGATAAATGTAAAGTTCTTCATATTGGAAATCGAAATAGGGGAGCGAATTATTCAATGAACGGCACCCAAATAAAGAGTGTAGACTCAGAAACCGATCTGGGGGTAACAATATCAAGTAATTTAAAGCCTAGCCAGCAATGTACTGCAGTCGTCAAAAAAGCAAATAAAATAATTGGTTTCATCGGCAGGTCATTTGAACATAAATCCAAAGATGTAATTCTCACCCTTTATAATTCCTTAGTCTGTCCGATTCTGGAATATTGTATACAATCCTGGTGCCCTTACTATCAAAAAGATCTAGACAAACTTGAAAGAGTTCAACGAAGAGTAACAAAAATGATCCCTGGTCTAAGGAACAAAACATACGAAGAACGACTTACAGAATTAAATCTATTTCCGTTGACCCAGCGTAGATTAAGAGGTGACCTAATACAAGTGTTCAAAATAATCAAAGGCATCGACAATATGAATTGCAACAAATACTTCATAAATCGACCGAACAAATTACACGAGAGGAAATGGCTGTAAAATCATCGGTAAATCCTTCAATTCACACGAGGCTAAAAATATCTTTTTCAACCGAGTAGTAAATTTGTGGAACAGTCTCCCTAGTAAAATTGTAGAATGCAACACCGTAGATTCTTTTTAAACCAGCCTAGATAAACACCTCGCCAGCAGTCCACGGATGACTGCATTTGTTAGAGAATAATTTTTTGCTGTGATTCAAAGACCCGACAGTCTTATACTCCGCAGAGTGGTGCCAGCGGCACTCCTCATGCCCCTCGTCAGGCAGTCTAAGTTAGGTTAACTTTAGCTATAAATTAGGATAGTGGTGGGGGATAACTAGATGTGTAAGATGTGAGTATTCCTCGGCCCACAGAGGGCGGAGTATTCCACCTCTATAGGTTGTGGTCGATGTCGAGGGAGACTTCTGGGAGTGCTTTCAACAGATCTCTGCTCACAAGCATTAGTCTTGTTCGGACGATGTGGGGAGTTGTTGTCAACCCTGGGTCTTGCATGTTTTGGTGTCCACTACCCTTAGCATCATAGTATATGAACCTTCCTGCTGTCCTATATAAATTCCATGCTAGTTTTTCCGTACTACATGGTATCTTTTCCTTTCCTGCCAGCTTCGGCTGGAGGGAGTGGTGGGTGGGGAGGACCCTTCTTCTTTACTATACTTTTCCTTACCCTTGTAGGTTTGATAGAATAGCAAACTCAGGCAGCCTCGAAAGGACCAGTAGGTCTGTTGCTGTTTGAATGTCCTTTGTAATCCTTTGTAATCTTCAACACTACTAGAACCAAGTGGGTCACCTTGGGTACCTGACTGGCACATGATCACAAAGTCAGGGGAGTCATCTTAGGTACCTGACTGCTAGATCAGTTGGCACATACTGTACTGGGGAAAAAGTTTTAATTAATTTTATTACAGTATATACAATCTGCATCACATTAATATGGTCCTTAACAACATAAATATTAATAAATTCTATCAAACCACAAACTCTATTATAGTGGTTGGCTTGTAGACAACCCAAGGTTTATGATGAAAAGGATGGCGAGTCTACCAAGTAAATAGCAAATTATCTTTAGTGGCAGCCAACACTACATAATTTTATGACCATCACATCTGTCCCAAGAAATTATCGGCAGTTCTTCAAATCCTTTCAGTCTGTGAGTATGATGATGAGAGTCAGGAGTATTATAGGCATTGACTAATATTCTGCCATTACTTCATTGACAGTTTCACAAAATCCACCTCCAATAAACTCACCAGCCATGACAGCAACAGGATGAGAAATAACTTTATCTAGAACAGCTGAGGCAGAAGACAGGGAAGAGGCTGCACTCACTAGGGTCCATAACGAATCTGCAGAATACAAACAGTTCGCCATAAAACAAGACACAGGAAATATATTGTACTTGCTGTTTTGTATAAAATATTAACTTTAATGTGTGTTATTAGAAATCACTCGCACATTGATAACTACCGGGACTGTTCTATCTGTTTTCTGTAACTGATGATATCAACAACAGGCATCAATAAAATTCATCTGATCGGGAAACACATACAACTCCCATGTAGTGATCTTTAACCAATCATGATTACTTGATTAATCTGTACAATATTGGCTGTGGAGTGTGGACATTTACTCTCGGCTACAGAAAACCAAACCATTATTATTATTATTAAAACCTGAACCCATATCATTAACCTTCTTAGTGGAATGTATTAGTATACATATACCTTTTCTTCTTACTGAAAACTGAGGGACACTCATAAGTATCTAATGGTACATTACAGTACTATAGTGCAAGTGATTACCAAGCTATGGCAACTTATGTAACTATTAGAAACAAAAGCAAAATTTAAGTGTTTCAAACGAGTTTCAGCAGCAGGTCCTTATTAACTCAAAGCTTTATGTTAGGGACCATTACAGGTATAGAAGGTTAGGAGTGTACGGTAAGATGGAGATAAATAGACACCAAGATGCATAGTATATGTGAGGGAAGGTTTGGCCTGTGGTGTTGTTGTTTGTCTACAATGATCAGCATTCTCCTCTTTGTTGGCTAAGGCTGCTTCATGTATAGTTGATCCATTGCATATTCTTCATGTATAGTTGCACCATTGCATATTCTCTAAGTATAGTTGCTACATCTTGTCAACTCAATGATTCAATGAAGTACATACATTCCACACTGGTTCAGTACAGCCCACAATCCTGCAAGCCAAAATGCGATGTAAATTTTCTGAATTACACATGTGCGAGGTTTTAAGACAAAGCATAGTTTTTCATGTGATTCGCTCTATTTTAACATTCATTTATTGTGCAAATATCCTGTTTTGGGCATACCTCATCACCCAGCTTTAGGCAAAAGTTGGCTCGGGTTTTCCAATTTTTGGCAAGCACAAATAGTATTAGTTTGTTTTAGAATTAGGCAGACCTAACCTGACCTAGTCTGGACCGTGGCAGACTACCGGGACCTAACCTTAGCAGAGTACCGGGAGTTACACAAGGCAAGACCTACCGGTATATCAAACTTACGGAAATTTCACAAGAACTTATATCACAGTTAAAATTAGATATCTCACACATGTGTAATCGGAAATAATTCCAAATATTATAATAAATAATCAGAGTTTTGTTTTTCCGATATATTTGTAGTTTACCTGCCTCTAATCTAATATTTCTAACATTTCATTTACCATACCATATATAGCCTATATATTATGAAAACTTTTAGCATGCATCTTATATTTCCAATTTTCTAGGTTAGTTTCATACAATAAAGAATGCTTATTTCCCCATATAAATATGTTTATGACCATAATTAGTCAATTCTGCATTGGTTGTCCTACACTATGAAACCATATATTAATTTTATATGCGAGTAGTGTGTAAATTACCACTGCAATTGTAGTTGTTAATCATCCATTAGTGTTGTGTTACAAGCCAATCAGTGATAGTATGGTAGAAGGAAATGCCATAAAAGTGTCTTAGAATGGTATAAATTAGTGGGTAAAGAAGGTAAAAACATCGTAATATCAACCGGCAATAGAGTAGATATTTACCGTAGTATGATGGATTACTGTAACTGGCTAAATATTCAAAGGCTGATGTTTTAAGTATATTCATTTATATTTATAACAAGTTACACGCAATGTTCCTACAGACCCCAGACTCCATCATAACTTAAATGTATGTATGTTACCTGTTGTTACTGCTCCAAGTTGACTCTATATAACCACAACAACATCACGGTGCTTTATGGGTGATAGGTAATTAATAATCTAGACGCGGAAGGATATATATAAAGTAGAAAATTGTTATTCCTTCTGCCGCTGAAATCTCTGGCTATAAACAAACATGGCGGAAATCGGAATGATCCAGTGTTGCCAACTTGCCTGGTCTTGTTTGACGAAATTTCTCCATCTTCAACATCAGCTTTTTCCTTTTTACCTCAAAAATTCCCTGTTTACTCCTGAAGATTGTCGGACATTTACCATTTTCTTGATATTTCGTCTGATAGAAATTTCCCCATTTACTCATGAATAATCTTTATATAATTTCCCCATTGATACCTCTCTAATTCCCCATGTGCCGAAATCTATGAACATGTCAGTCAGCAACTAGATGTCTAAACTTGCTAAGTGCTATTTGATTTCAGGGGCTGGCAGACCTTGTAAAATGAGGGACAGAGTGATAGAAAGGAGGGACAACACACAGCATGAAAGAAACATAAGGAAAGGAGGGACCGTCGAAGAAGTGATAAACATAGTAACAAAATTATATAGCTTGACTTGTCCTACAAATTCGCTAAACTTGCCATAAAAAGTAGCTAGATCGCATTACTTTTATAAGAACATAAGAATTTAGGAAACTGCAGAAGGCCTGTTGACCCATATCTTTAAGACTCATTATAAAATTCTAAAATTGTTGATTCGTTAACAGCACATTGTAGCTTAATTAACTCACCCCTTAATCGATAACCTGTTGATAAAAAAGCATAGTGCTATTCGAGTATTATATTTTGCTCATAGTTTAGTTAGCGCAATTAGCAATATGACTCCATAGTAACTGCATTCAGCCTTCCTTCTTATATATTATCTATCTTTCTTATTAAAACATATATTTATGCATTATTATATGATATGTGAATGTTAATGGAATTGTAGCCTAAATGTAGAAGTCTCCAGCTGAATTGTAGCTAGATTTTTGTGAGTCTATATAATTATAGGTTGTCCAGTGTAGTAAACACTTGTAAGAATAGCTACTTACTGGAAACAAGTATCTTAGATCTATCATCACATACTAATGGTCAAATTTAGGGGCACTGGAACCATAGTGAATTTTAAAACTGTATAAACTGCCATCACTTACTTTCCACAGTAGATCATAGTGATAAAACTAAATGCAGTATAGGAACCACCACCACTATAGCATATAATGGGAAAGGGCGATGGTAGGTTGGGAGGAGTTTTTCATTTGACAAAGCTGTTAAGGTTTCCAAGGTGTGTGATCTCGACTGACAGCTCTGATGCACTCGCCTCGTATCACCAATATTTACTTCTTTTTTTCTACTCGCACTAATATTCTTTTCCCGTCCCTTCCTCCAGCACTCCATACACCTTCTTCTTGTTACTTCATTATTATTTATCCTGTAGCTTAATTAGTGACTTTTTCTGTTAGGAAATTGGACATCAAGATTGAGACCTGCTGCTGTCTACTCCAGAGAACAACAGGATAAATTGATATTTCGTTTCTTACTTGACTTCATTCCTACAGGTCGATCACGACTTCAGACTTATAAAATTAGAGGATTCTGATAATTATGTTTGTTTCAATCTGACTTACATGCTTGCAAATAATGAGTAATTTAAGTTACTAGTTTTGTACGAACTAACAAGGCCATTCATTATATCAGGCTAAACTCCTCGCCCATGAGTTCAATATTTATATGCCTAAGGCATATATATATATATGCCTTGGATCTGCCAACTCACTAAGCCTACACACGTTTAATAAGGTTACCCATCCAGTCAAGCCTGCTAACCTGGGATGTCATAATTATATTACTCTACAGTCTACACAAACAACAACGGTTGACAACAGGCATATATTCCCTAACTGGAAGTGTACGTGGTTTGCACTCCTGACTTGCATACAAATCTATTGTAAATATCAGAGCTTTTAAACGTTACTCGACAAAGTTTTTCCTTAGGTCCTATCACATAATGGTGCAAATTTTACAAGTTGAGGGCTCGTTCCATATTTTGATTGCTATAGCGTGACAATTATCAGTGTACGTAATTTTTATCGGGAAAGTTTACAGTTTGAATGCGAATTTTACCTCACAAACACAGGTCGGTGTTACAGGAACAATTATAATTATCCATTATGCACACAGGTTTCCCTTCCTAGCATTTCGTATTCTTTCCTCTCATCTAGAATATTCCCTTCCACACACACACACCACACCTGCCTTCCACCCAGCAGGGACATTATAAAGAGTGGTGGATGAGTGGCACCGAGAGATGTGACGCCATGCGAACTGGCACTGCACACACACACACACACACACACACGTCTTTCTTGGCCTACTTGTATCTTGCCTCGACTAACCTTTCATCTTGGGTCTGCTCCTTTAATATTCTCTTTAGGCTTCAACTTTGTATTCTTATTTACTTATTTAGCTACTTTTTTTCAATTCCTTCGTGTTTTTTCCATTGCCTTAGTTTATCTCCTTCAATTCTGTGCCTGCTTGTCCTAAATAATTCTTGGGTGTCTCTCTCTCTCTCTCTGTTTTCTTATTTCCTTGTACAGTATGTGATTTTCTGCTTACAATCCATGTATTTCACATTCAGCTCCTCCCATTTCCCTCGTATGTTATTATGGTGCCTCCTTTTCATCATCCATTCTGCTCTGCATTTTAATTAAGTTCGTCTGGGTGACGGTATCCGATGCATGATAATTGAGTGAGATGTGAGAGGGAAGGGAGTGAATCATGGGAGTAGCGATTTAAGGAAGAGTAAAGGTTGGATCAAGGTAGTTGAGTAAAAATAAGCAATTCATTACGTAGGGTAATTAATTCCTACTTATATTGGTAAAGCTATTAAAAACTGTATTCGAGTAAATTACATGTCTGTCTTGACATACAGTTGTTTAAATTAAAGGATCTGTGTGGTTATACATCATAGTACTGGAGGCATACGGACGCCTCTTAATTCCTATAAGGCCTCGGGTCGAATAATTCGTCTTACATTTCATTATCGTCACAATAAACAAGCAATAGAGGCCGAGGGTAATCTGTGATCGTGTTAAGTCACAATCCGTAAGAGGTGCGTTGAAATTTGACACAGGTAATTAAAGGAGTGTAAGTTGACCTATATATATGTTTTTGTTTTTCTCTGGATGACAGTTTGAACCACAACACACATCGTAAATTTTATAGTAAAGCTTGAAGGTCACCCACCATTGAGGAGTCGTGCATCCACCAGTCTCGATACAAGTCTTGCATGAGAATTAGTCAGTGTATCACATGGCACGACATGACTCGAGCTGAACCCTTTCCTCTCTTCACCTGTCCCTCGATCCTTTCCTTCTTTTTCCACCGCGCTTTCTGTCCCTCTTTCTCCTCATATGTGATTAAGAATAAAGTTTCCCTTCCTCATTTTCCATCTCTCTTCTTTTTTTCTTCTTCCGCAATCTATCTCCCTCTTCCCAGTGGCATTCTCACTTGCTATTACCATATTTCATCCCCTTTCATATTCCTACCCTTTTTTATGCGCGTCTTTTTTAATTATCATATTCCTTCTCTCCTTTCATGCCCCTGTTCCTTTTCCTTCGTACCTTGTTTTATACTTTCTAGCTGTTGTTGTGTGATGACAGGTAACACGAGCTTTGTCTTACACCTCCACACCAGTCACTACCCTTCGCTTTAATATCTGCTTATTTACTAATGTCTCTCTCTCTCTCTCTCTCTCTCTCTCTCTCTCTCTCTCTCATTTTCACGAAGATTTAAAATAGGCCATAACGTGTGTGAAATGGAAACCGTGATATTTTGACTTGTTCAATCATTGGTAAAAATACGAAAGTACTCCTAACTATACTTGTACTATTTAAATGAAAATTCGATCATTGTAGTTTGCCCCCCCCCCCTCTCTCCTTTCACCCTTATTTACTTTTCTTCCCAGTATGATAATTCTCCCCAATTTTTCTTTCCATTCATTCATTCATTCATTCATTCCTATTACCCTTTTTTCGCATCGTCCTTCCTCGTCTCACACAACACTCCCAGGGGTCCGCACACGCTCGCTAAGTCTGTCACACGCAAAATATAAAAATTCTATTGAAAAACATGAAATAATTTGCGAGTGTGTGTGTGTGGCGTCTTTGATGAGTGTGTCTGATGTGGCACTCCAGGGTAATCTGACTATACATGGGGTGGAGGAGACGCTGCTGCCGGTGGTGGTGGTGCAGAGAGAAGCGGCCGGATTGATGGTTGTGTTGGTTGTGGAGAGTGAAGATTAGGCTAGGTGTAGTAAAGGTTGGTGTTGTTGTTGGTGGTGATGGTGGTATACGTGGCAGGGGAGGTAAAGGTTGGTGGTGATGGTGGTATATGTGGCAGGGGTGGCACCGTGGCAAAGGTTGGTGGTAGGTAGTGGGGAGTATATGTAGGTAATGTGGCAGGGATGGTAAAGGTTGGTTGGTTTTGGAATTGGTGGTGGCTATATGAAAAAAAAAAAGTATTTATTGAAAGAATTACCGTTTTGTAGCAGTGTTGCCAGATCCGGCTAAGTCCCAGTATTTTGCCCCGGTCATTTCCTGTACTTTACCACGGTTATTTCCCGGTAGTTTGCCCAGGTTAAGTCCCGGTAGTTTGCCCAGTTTAGGTCCCGGTAGTCTGCTGTGGTCTAGGTTAGGCTAGGTAAGGTCAGGCTAATTTCAAACTTTTAATGGAAATGAGGCATTTGCGGAGGAAATGCCATGGAAGACAATTGTCTTAGAATTGTCTAAAGAAGTGGGTAATGAAGGTAGAAAACCGTACGTAATACCGGTAATTCTTTCAATATTTACCAAAAAAACGGGTAATTACGGTTCCCAGACAATGTGAAAATCGAGGAGGCAGTCAGTCGTAATATCTATCCTACCCTGAAAGGATATGCACAGTACATATATATAAGTAGAACATATACCACAATAGTACCAATTACACTACACTAGCAGGTACTACACTTTTGTACTATACCGTAGGTCAAACCAAAGGTGTCTAATATCATCGTCCATTGTGTCAGAATGTATACCCGTTTTTTTTTTTTCCAAGATTATGGCAAGATTATAGTTTTGGAAGCGACTGTACCTCTAACTTAGCTGGTTTGGGTCAGCCTACTCTATTTCGCTCCTAAACCTAATTTAACTATAAATTATAGTACTGGTACTCACCTCAAATATTAAGGGATCTCTTAGACTATGTCAAGTTGGCTGGTAACAAAATGAATACTGAAAAACATTCAAAATATCATACCAAAACAGATATCACCACAATGTTTACTTACACTTCTCCACAGCGTGGCCGTGACGTCAGAGGACTGAGTTTCCAATAATGGCATAATGCAGCATATTAATGCTCCTGCGGTCTTTTGTAAAACTATATAATTATATACTTTGGGTTTTACATCCATCTAACACTTGACATAATTTTACACACGCCCAGGGCACCTCTAATAAAGATATGCAAACAAAAGCCCAGCCCCATGCACATCACATCACAACATGCAAACTGGCACCACGGAAGGAGTGATGTATATTTTGGTGGAGATCAGTTATAGTGACAGTTAAGGCTCAAATTACAAACTGGAATCCCCGGGGGCGTCACTCCCCGTTTATACATCACAACCGACCTGTCTTTCTTATATTTAACTGTGGTGACGGTGTGCCCTGAGGATATACTGAATCACGTTTAGGTGCCTCGTGACATTCCCAAATTGAACATTTTTTTTAATATAAGCTCATGCAACTACGGCCGAAAATATGTTAAATAATAGACCATCAAGTAAGTAAACAGGTTTATTGGTAAGCTACAGATTAAATGAACATGGGGCAGGTCACACTGGCATACAACGCTAGGTGTGTCATCTCCGAGTACAAAAGGAGCGGCAACACAAGGCGTGAGCGGCGCAGTACACCGTGCGCCGCGCTTGTATCAAAGTAAGAAAATGTAGAAAAATTCTTGGTGACTACCCATTCACAAAATTTCCACACAACATTAAAAAACATATTTAAATATTTTTTCATGTTATTTTATAAAACATAAAAATGTATAAGGGCAACAAAAGTTACAACTAAGTCTAGGCGGGGTGTGGGGTGATGACTTTGAACCCGAAGCAAAGGGGTCTGTGGGGGTAGGGACAATGGGGTCACCTCCCCCTCCAAGACCCCAACGGGTAGACCGGAACCCCATCACCGATCCCACAGTTTACTCCATACTTACAAAAATTAGAAAATGCTTCACCAAACACGCATAAAAAATCCATATAGTTTACAAAAAACGTCTTCAGGTGTTGACCATGGTGGAGAAACAACAGAAACGAGCAAAAATAGCAAAATGCTTGCTATATAAAACTAGCTATTATCATGACAACGAACAATAAAAGAACGTTATCTCTGTAATCGTTATATAATCATCTTGCTCGTGCTGCACTTGTGTAGTCTGACAGTCGGGGGACACCAAACTATAATATGGGCCCTGGTTCACTGGGGGTCAATAGGAGTTATAGGGGACTCAGCAAGGGTGCCAAGTATCATGGTGGCAATAGTGGGGTGGAGGAGACCGCAATGGGTTAGGGTGACATTAAAGATGGGAGTCGATACAATAAGGGTGAAGCTGGAGAAGGGAAACATGAGGAAGTCTGAGGGGTGAGGGTATCATTAAGGGAAGGCAGATTAGGCTGAGTGGTGGGGGAGCGAGGTAAGAAAAATATAATAAATGGAATGACTAGGGAGGTCAGATGGAGAAAAGATATGTTAATGAGTATAGACGAAGTGAGGAAGTTGGATGGAAAAAGAAGATAAACCTGATTGAAAGAGAGTGTATTGGTGGAGAAAGGGTATGGAAAGGGAAAAAACACAGTGAGGGTAAGATACAACAAATGGGAGAAGGGTTATGTGAAGGAAAAGAGGAGAGGAGAAAAAGACACATAAGAGAGAGTGAAGGGAAGGTGAAGAAGATCAATGATGCAGAGAAATACATTGGAGGGTTAAAGATGGCCCCCAAGGTGACCAGGGAAGAATAGCCAACTAATGTGGCACTAGTACACTTGGCAATATATATATATATATATTTAGGCACAGTACAATAGATCAGCCCCAATGATAAGTTTATGTGGAAAAATCCGTTCATCATAGTACCTAATATTTAAAATTAAAAAATGAAAGACAGTCAGCTACTGAATATCATTATTATCAATATTAGCATTACAGTATTACCATTATAAAACTTTGTGGCGAATACTCGCATGGGTGGGTCGGTGCCCCCCTGTCCTGTCAGACTGGGGATGGCTGTCTAGGAGTGTCGACAACAGCAGCTACGTACAGTATTGTAAATAGTAACGCTAGTAATGGTTTAATGCTAGCAATCATCAGTTTATGTACTATTGGGATGCTCCACCATGTCTCGTGCCAGCCTCCACCTACCACTGACATCATCATTATCATCATCATTGGGAACCGCCACCCCCACCTATTCATGTATGCCACCCAACACCCACCTACACAAACAACCTCAAAGCTTCTCAATCTACTGTATACTTTGCATTAGTGACTCAAGATGTAATAATTTACCATACATATACACAGAAATGCCTCCAATGTTTGAAGTGTAAGAAATCACAGTAACCTTGTTGGGAATCAAGCCTGGTTCACATAGCAAGTAATTTCTGTTTATCCAGTCAATGTGTATGAATGTATTGTTAAACACATCCAAGATATTGAAATACAGTATAAATTAATTTACTGAAGATAACCAAGGTTTTCAATAACATGGGTTTTGTTCATACTGTAACATGAATCAAAACCTCAAATGATCGATGGTATGACCCAATGTGTTAACAATTGTCTGAACAGGGTCATTTCTTAAGCCAAATATACAGTACTTAGCTATTCTCTTGCTGATGGTAAAGGTTCATAGGTGATAACATGAAGGGTAACCATGATTGGTTGAAGCTCCCTACCTACAGGCTATGAGTCATGAATGACCTAATCAGATGCATGCTTTAAAAGCCTATAATTATGATATCATTCATGGACATTTCCCATTAGCTAAGAAAGTACTATAGTGTTAATTTTGTGTATTATTATACAGTGACTGAATACACTACATCTGATTATCCTTTCTCAAATTAAAAATGTGCAGATCTGATCCTTCATTCTAATGTAGAGTACTATATCTTTGTCTGAATCCTAACATGGTTACTGGAGACTCCAATACAGTAATCAATTCCTTGTAATAGTGGAGAAAACGGAGGTGAAAGGGAGGTTCTAGGGTGGTGGAGGGGGAGGGGGTGACAGTTCCAACTACTATGCACAAAAATAACCCCCAAACAAAAATAATTTACAATATTCTATCATTAAACAACAAACATTGCCTCCTCCTCATTTATACATGCATGGCAACATAAAACATCCAATTTTGATATTACACAAGTCATTTTTCCCGGGAGTATACAGCATTTTATAATTTTTTGCTTTACAGTTTGCAAATGTTGCAAAAAAGATTTACACCATTCCTTTTACCTGAGCATATAACAACTTGTTGCTTGTAAGGGGTGACATCAGATTTGATGAAATTCTATAAAAAGTTATATATAACAATTTTATTCCAGCAATGCAGACAATATGAAAAAATGTCTGTCTTACCTACTAATGTGTTATCAAATAAGTGATGATAATAAAAACATGACCAATGAGGTTCACTGAGGGTGTCTTCAGTATCACACAATTTTAGAGGTTGTAGTCACTTGCAACATCCGTTACGTGAGGTTGTGGTCACTTGCAACATCCATCATGAGGTGGCTGTGGCCATTTGCAACATCCATTACACTAGTCTTTGTATGGGGGGAGTCACAGTAAGGGTCATCAAACACCAACTGGTTCATCATTACACCATACAGCTGACTGACTACACACATCATGGTGAGAGCTGACAGACCATACAGATAACCAACAGGTCTGAACAGTACACATTACACCCTATTGATGAAAATACAATACAGTACATGTACACTACATAAGTGACCACAGATATGATCACATCAAATGCACACCATATTATAAGTGACAAAGTGGGTGACCAGTCGGTATGTCAACCACACTACACTCCACCGATGACCGACCACCACCATTACACCACATGGATGTCTGACCACACCATTGCCACCACACGGATGTCAGACCACACACACCACCACACAGATGCTGCTCTCACACCACCACACACAAGTTGACCATGGTAGTGTAATAGTAACCACATGGCCACACACCACCCTGTACTCTTCTACACTGTACACACACTAGTACAAAAAGGAGATTAGCAAAAATCTCTACTATTATTATTATTATTACCATCTTTAAAAAGCAGAAAAAACAGATGTTAAATTGCAAAACATGAGAGCACAGCTGCGGGCCCCAGACACAACGGGCTGGACTATGTCTGTCGGACACTCCAAAACACACCTCCACAAACACCAAACATTTTATATATCAAACACTAAAATTTCTCTTGAACCAAACTTTCTGGCTTTTGAATTGAAGGATGAAGTAACTGCAGTTTCTCTTAAGAAGAAAAATATGTCATCATGCACCTTTAAAATGGAACAATTGTGAATTTTCAAGTTAATATCTTCTAAGTAAAGCAGATTTTTTTTTTTTCTTGGGGAATAAGTTACCTGCACATTTTAGTGGTTCAATACAACACGAGCATTTAAATAAAATGCATGCATTTAGACCAAATTCTAGTACTTGGTTAAAAGTTCAGTGATTTGGAGCTGTGTGTGGGAGGAACCGAAATGACAACAACAATGATGCTACAGTTTCTCGTTCCCTACAAGACTAGTGAGTTGTGTACGCTATCAACCCTCAGTGATCGTCTGCTAAACATTCTCTCTAGTATCCTCATCAACACTAAAATACAAAAGTGGCAAAAAACATACACAACAACTTTGGTTATGAGATAAACACTAAGTATTATAAATTAGAAAAATTAAAAAAATATCTATAAAAGCAGAAAAAACAAGTATGGTATAAAACATGACTACCTTAACAATCACATACAGGAAAAACATATATATAGGCCTAGATAAGGGTAGGCGAGTGCTTTCTTGTTTATCACACGCAATTTGTTGCAACGGGACTTTTTCGTGGCCGACACGCATGACCCTGACGCACACTCCCTTCCCTTTCCCTTGCCCAGCCCAATAATATGTCGCTGTCATCACCATGTTGTCACACACCTGAAACCCCTTGTTGTCATGCACCCTAAACCCCTTGTTGTCGCACACCCTAAACCCTTGTTGCCACGAAACCTAACCCCTTGTCTTATGCCTGAATCTCTGTTGTAATGCACCCTAAACCCCTCACTGCCGTGCAACCTTAATCCCTCATTGATACGCACCCTAAACCCCAATGCTGCTTGCTTGCTTGTGGTCACACTTGCATAAGTCCCATGGTTAGACTCTGTGTGACAACAAACCTTACATGTAATAAAGCTGTTTTTTATTAATTTTTAAAACACCCGCAGATTAATATAAAAAAAACACACAAGGGCAGGGGAGGAGGGGAGTGTGCAAGTGTCTGTGTGTGTGTGGCCAACCAAAGCAAGAAAGGGCCTCTCACCGGCGGTAGGCAGGCACTAGTTATGCTTAGTACTAAAATGAGGAAACAACACCAGCAATCCGGCACAACAAACATAGGACCTCAACACACAAGGTTGCCTGCTTTCCTCACATCCGGGGTCTCTTCTCTTGCCTGACACCTCTAAACACATGCATCTAGTTACTTTCTCATCGCCCTGACACCCTTGGACACGTGTGCTGAAATTCCCACCCTCCAACACAGACGTTGATCTCTCCCACTTAACACCCACCAACACACACTCTCTTTTTGCACCCTGACACCCACCAACATGCACACCATAGTATTCTCACCCTGACAACTTACGACACATACTATCCATCACGTTATATCCTCAGCTATCTATCTATCTAGTGGCCAGTGTTAGACAATGAGAAGTACTGTACATATATATTATCTAAAAAGAAGAAAAAATATATTTAGAGGAAAGGTTGATACCGAAAAACAATGAATAGAAGTAACTGTCTTTAGTGAAAAGGGAAGGTTAATTATGTATTTACTGTTTTACTAAAGGTATACATCACTACTGCTAGTGAGCTTGTGTTTCAGGTATAAATGTCTCTATGATCAATGTCCGACTCTCCTGCTGGTGTCTAAAGTACCAACCATTTACCAGAACTTATTCTGTATATATGTATATATTTAATATTTTTTTTTACTGGGGTATGATGCTTTCAGTTAACTAGAGGGTACTCCTCAGTTTAGGTTATCTGTTTTGTGGCACAGTTTACTGGAATCAATAACCCCCAATATACAGACAACACCAAACCCCTTTAAGGGTTCCACTGGACAACATCCTAGCAACACCTACGGTATGTAACTCTCATCCGGGGGACTACTGCGCCTAAGGGCGACTTGGTTAGACTACCCACGCTGCGTCAGGATAAAAATAAAAACTCTGCAGCGACAGTAATAAATATACTAAAATAAAAAGAAATAAAACATGCACACAAAAAATCTGGACTGAAAAAAATAATCTGCTAATAAGTAATAAAATGCACAAAAATATGCAAACATTTATATACATAATCAAAACACAAGAAAACATTAAGAAGCAAGTGTGTAAACCTCTAACACATAACAAACTCTATGAGATGTTAAGAAAAAAATAAACAACAAAGTTAAAGCTGATGCAAGATAGGCTAAAAAAAGATGTGTGGCGGGGTTGGTTGGTTTGGGAACTTGGGGCAGAGCCAGCCGGGGCACTGAGGGCACGGACAAGTTACAGCTTAAGGGCGCTGACAGGGATGAAAACGCTAAAGATGCCTATTAATAAATCTACCATATCAGTCTACCTTCCCATATCAAGCTTCCTTTCCAATTCACTATACTGATATCACACCAATACCAAACCTGTAAACCAATTCCAACAGTAGATGTCATTACTCTTAACCCCCAATCAGTATATTATTACTAAAAGAATAGTAGATGTTAATGCTAAAAATACCTAAAAATAAATTTACTGTTCCCTTTCCAGTCTCCCTATCCAATGAACAAACACCAATTTTCAAGCAAATTTTGGCTACTTAATTGAGTACCACTCAAGGAAGAATAAAATGTTTAAAGAGAGTAATCACAGCTGCTCTACTTACAGGCACATGAGTGAGTGGAGATATCTGGTCTGGCTAGTACTGTACATCAGAAACATGTACAGCTTGGACAGACTCACTCTTCCATAAGTGTACCTGGTAAACAAATCATGGATTTATCCTACACTGGAAGAGCTAACACCAGTTTGACTGCATATGTCCACCCTGTGTGGACTGTGGAAAGAAAGCCAGCAGCATGAGCACCACATGAGGTCCACAAGGATATATGTATATATATAATAGTATATAAATATGTACACATAAAAGCTGAGGGGGTACAGCTCTGACAATGTTTACCACTAATATCTCGCTAAATACTTTGTCCTCTAAGGGAGCGAGGCTAAGTCCTTCACCCGTGTTACACACTAGGGTTATATGGAACCTGACATGGCCTGGAGCACAGTGCTGCTGACTTATACAGTACCATACTCATTTATCATATCCAATTATGCTTGGTCACAATACACCAATCCTCAACATTATTTCCCTAACAATTTAATATCCCTTACCTTGCCTGCTTAGGGCCCCTATTTAATAACACTATTTGTTTCACTTTGTTTAGGTGAACTTGAGCTAAGCCAAGTAACCTCACCGTCCAGCTGTTGCATTATTCTCTTGTTTCATGTTATTGATGGAATTTATCACTTATCACCTTTACATAACCCCACAACTATTTTTTATATCCTCACAATCTAGTCTTTATTGCATTTATCAACTTGCTATTTCACAGATTTTGCCTGACCTGCCTTCTATAGATGCAATAGCAGTAGAAGACTGTCCCTACCTTTGACAGATGTTAATAAAGAGATATGGGTTTCTGAACTGATACAGGCCTAGGATCAACAGCAAGTGAATTTCCTGCCTGTAACATAGTTACACATGTCTTCTGTATCATTCCTACTTTTGCCCAGAGTGTAGAAGTTGATCAACTGCCCTTTTCTGCTGTGCCCAACTGTATCTGGCATCACTGCAACCCCTAATGCTCTGCCCAGTTGGAGTGCCCTCCTTCCCCGCCACGAATCACATTAATAACAAAAAATACAAACATGACTGAAATCAGCACCAGGAGTGAAAACGGCCAATTAAATTGCACAGATATTGCAACCTCGAATTGAAGCGAGGAAAAAAATCACACACACACACACACAAGGGATAAAAACACAAACAAATTAACTTAGGTCAAAACAAACTATAAAACTAATAAGGAGGGAGCTTACAGTAAAAACCAGTACAAAAATACAAACTTAGATATGAAGGCTAAAGTAACAGATATTGCAGCCTCAAGTCAAAGCAATGGGGAGGGCTGAATCACACACACCTAGAAAAATAAAACCAAAATGGAAAACAAAAAACAAAATAACCTAGGTAAACAAACAGAAAACATTTCATATCATACCAAGAGGTGACAGATGAGGTTAATATAAGAAAGAAAGTGGGGGTGGTAAAAAATATTCAGTAAAAAATTAGGTTACGGATAAAAAAAAAAAATATGTTACTGTTTACATGATGAGGGCATTCCATAGTGCCTGCCTAGTTAACAAGGTGGTTGGGTGGTTGACACGAGACTACAGGGTCAGTCCAGAGGGAGGCGGGTGGTTATTAGAGGGTCACTACCTAGCATTATGGAAGCTACACACAAGCCACTGACTGACAACCAATGCAGAGAGATTAGGAGAGGTGTGAGTGAGAATGGAGTGAATCAGACAATATGGATAGAGGGAGAACAGAGGAGAGTGCAAGAACACAAACCAGAGCAAAGAATGGAAGTAAGTAAGAGTGAACAGGAGATACACAGAGGGTAGTAAATTAAACAGCAGGGATGGAAAGGAGATGATGTGAACAAGAAAGACAAGATAGGAAAGTGAAATGCAAGCAGAGTATTAGATAGGAGTACTGAAGCATTATAGCAAAGGTGAATAAACAAGGAGTCCAAGTCAACAACCCAGAGTGATGGGCAATGCCAGCAGGCATATAATTGAATAAAAAGAGAAAAACTAAACGAGTCAGAGGTGGGAAAGGAACCTGCATACAAAGTCAACCCTGCATACCAAGTAACAGGTATGATGACAGAACTGAAGTTAAAAAAAAAAAAAAAACATTAGAGAATGTATAAATACTGACAGTAAGAAGAAAAATCGTCCTGGGAAGAGATGGCTGAACTCGCAATAAAAAAAAACTGTCTTCTGGTTTGATACTTTTCACCAAAGAAGAGATTACTGTTCACCTGGTAAAGATAATTATGTTGTTAATTATTCCTCAGTTAAAACAATTATAGTTTTCTTTACAACTGATTATGAGTGGATTTGACAAAATTACTCCTATTTTTTTTTAAATACAGTACATTCTGAATGCGTGCATTTCTACGGAAAAATTACAATGAAATTGTGAAAAGCTGAACAATCATCATATTCTTACGAACAAAAGTGACTATTACATTGAATTATTGGCTAAAAACCCAGCCTGTTAGACAGTCATGTGTATAGTACATACTGATAAACATCAGCCATACCTAATGCAGCCACCAACCATATCCAACAACTATGTTCAACATAGAAATCAGCCATTTCTACCATTGCCAACAACTGTATCCAGCACAGCAACTGCTCATGCACCACAGCTAACAGCCATATCTGACCTATCCAATAGCAGAAACTGGTAACAACAGTGGTCAGCCTCTTTCCAGAGTCCCAGTAGGGCCCTGATTGGGGTCTCACTCTCTGGTCTGAAGACAGATGTTGATTTTGGTGGACACAGTGCCACAGTTTATTTACTTATTCACTCTCCTGTCACTAATACAAATAGAGTGATACATATGAAGGTACATACATAAGTGAACTTTCATTGAGTGATTTACTTACTTTCAAATAAATTTCCAATTGTACTAATTTCTCTTCACATACCAAGTTTCAAAGTGACTTGCAGCATCAATCTGACTTCTAAATTTTCCAAGTTTATGGCAAATAAAGACATCTACAGCTGTGGACATTAACAAGATACCTTTGGAATCAAAAACAGAGTGAAAGAGGGATAGTGAGAGCCATTAGAGCATAAAAACAGATATGACCCTGAACTTGTCTCGAAGCTATAATTGATAGCAGAATCCTATAATGTTAGAAGAAACCTGAACATAACAGGACTCTTGAACAATCAATGGGAGATCAAATGTAAACTTGTTCAAGGCTACAACTAATGTAAAAACCCTGAACAATGAGCAGAACTCTAGAACAATTAGCAAAACAATGCAACTGATTCAGTGCTACAACTAATGGCAGAACCCTGAACAATTAACATAACCCTAATATGACACACTGCAGAGCCACGACAGCTAAGATCAGACATCAACAATGCAGACTGACTGACTGCCAGACTGACTAAACACCACCACTGAGACTACATGTATATATAAACAAACAAATACCAGTTTGCCCCAGCCTCTGGTGCATTTGTTGGCTGAGCTGGCCTGCATCTGACACACCCACCAACTGAAAAAAGCTGACTGCATTGGACAAAGCTATTAGCTGCCAAAATGCATCTGACAAAGCCAACATAGCCACCAAACTGCACCTGATACAGCTGACTCAAGATCTTTAACTGGAACTGACACAACCACTACACAAGCCACTGCCAGCCATCTCTTCCATGACCAAACTAAGTGAAAGGGAGGGCAAGAAACCCTGTAGATTCTGATTGTCTAACCTAACCCAGTTCTATTTCAGAGGAAGAGATTAAAGTATATGTGTTATTATTTCCTACCTAATTCTGAGTTTATGTAGCATATCACTCACAGATGAAAAAGCTTATGAATGCATTTATATTTACTATTATTTATATTTATAGTGAGAAAAGCAATAGTATATAAAGTTTTTTTTTCAGAAAGTCCCCAAAGTCGAACCTCTAGAAAAAGTTGTGTAAAAATTTTTTTATAATCTTTTCACATTTTTCTAAAATAGAAATTGGACACGCCATCCGAGACCCCACTATTGCTGTTGCCTGAGAGAACCTAGTGGGCACCCCTCCCCCCTTCCTCACCTTGAGCAGGGGAGTACGAACCACCCTTAAACCGTTAGGTAAAAAAATATTATGTACAAATATCAAAAAGTTCACCTTGGCTATATACTGTACATCCATCAATTAAAATAGCCGGCAAAAAGACATAACACCTCGGTAAATATATAAAGATCTCATACAGTCTCCAGGCATGATTTCTAACCCAACAAAGAAGACTTGTGGAGTTAATGCAAGGGTCCTCAATGATGATGGCTTGCTGTACATTATTTGGATATCGACAGTCAATTGTCTAAATTGGCTTTAATTTTCCAGCATAGCTTCAAGTGGGCAACTTTGACACAGTGGTCACCTTGTCCGTAAAAAATAAAATTTAGCAGATTTATCGACTACTCAGCAACTTGCCATGGAATTTAATGATAGAACTGTCTATGAATGTTATACAAGGTTAATAGAGAAGTGCCAGTGGCCAGTTTAGAGAGGGACCTGAAAGGGACTCTGGAAAATCCCTATTCCAGTGCAGGCATAAACTTACAATATCCCAAGGTTTCTACACTTTAGCACTATACTGTACTTTAATATAGCACTGACCATACCACTGTCACTCAAGGATTGCATAAATAGAATTGTTTGCTTTAACTCCACTTACTCATCCAAGGTGGGCAGGAATTATGCCTTGTGGCTATACTTCCATTTAGGAAAAAGATACACAAAGAAATTGACAACAAAAATATAACTGCCTATCATTATCTTCATTATCAACATCATAATCTCTTTAAGAATCAGAAAATAATCACCTCATAATAATAAAAATACGGGAGCTCTCTAACACCCTCTAGTGACACAATGCGATCAATGGCAGGTCAGAGAAATGGATATGAATGTGGGATGAAGTCTATGTACACACTGTGGCAGCCAAGAGGCGACCAAAACGCGCCTGGCCTGGCCACATTCTGAAAAAAATCACGGAATAACAAAAAAATATATGTAGAAAAATGGTAAAACTCCGCCACACACACACACACTGCACTGAACGTTTCCAGATGCTGTCGGGGGAGGATCTTCTTGGTGCCCACAGGATCTCGCCAAATAGAAAATCATAAAAAAAATTGTGGAAAAAATATGATACTGTATATGCAAGATAAAAAAAAACATAAAAAACAGCTGGGTCAGGATATGTTGCCTTCATACTCGGCCAATGTTGTGTGCTACCTCGTCTCTTTGGTTACTCATTAGAAAAAAAATAACGTCATCTATATAGATATTTATATATATATATGGAGATCAAGTCTATATGGCAAGCCAGTTAAACCCGACGGGGAATTGAAAAACGCCATGCTACAAATACAAACCAACATGCAGATTTTTGGGCTAACTGGGATGGGGTGCTCCCTCCCAATTTCCAATGTACCTCCTTGGTCTGCTTTCCGAACATGCCCCTTCAGTCTGCAGACCAAGGAGAGAGTGTCAAGACTAACTAGAGTAGAATTTCTGGTTATTTTCAAGGAGGGGAGGGAGGGGGAGGGAGGAGGGAGTCACTGGCTAACCATGCGACACCAGGCAGGGTGGGGGGGTTTCACACAGGGACCCCCCCTCCGTGTTGGGGTTCATACACGGTGTACACATCATGTGTGTTTAGGACTCCATGTGAGCCTTTAGGCCGCTTGTCCCTTCGGCTAGAAACTTTTTTTAATTCCTACATAAAAGTTGCAGGTATTTATTTTTTTTTTCTCTTACACAGTACTTGTAACAGCAAAAGACAAAAAAACTGGAACTGTTTAACTTCTCACAAAAACACCCGCATAGGCTAGATGATAAACTTACTAACAAGGACAGTATCAAAATTCAAACACGCAAAAATACAAATTCTATATGGATCAAAATTATCCTAGTGCAAAAATCTGCATATCACACACGTACAATGCTGATGGCTACTCTATTCTGCAAGAGGGGGAGGGAGTGGGGTTGGGGGGGAGGGGATATATGAGTTTTCGGGGATTCGTACCCGGGGTCGAACAGATTTCTTTTACCTGGGATTAAACCTGGGTAAAACCACAATGTAACCCAAGATTAAATGGGATTTTTGCCACAGATAATACATCCAATGGTGACATTTGTCAATTACTCTTTTTTTTCAGTTTTTAAATCCCCTCAAAAACGTCAGACACAGCCCAAACCAACTGTAGTGTGGTTGGGATTGTCTGTTCCCTTCCCTAATGCACATATAACTGTGGGTTGCTCAAACGCCAAGCGCAGAAACCAATGGCATTGGTTTGTTCGCTGTGTTGCTAATTATTATTTACTGGGTAACCTTTGCAATCACCACAGCTTCACATATCGCTTCTATAAAATTTGTAAATTTGTATTTCCTTAACAAGAAAAATTACAGGTTTAGAGAGTAAATTGTAAATATCAGAGGATATTGGGGAATCACCCTATGGAGGAAAAAGAGAGGTAATATCAGAGGAAAGGGGGAATGGAAGGTTATAGGATAATATATGGTAAATGTCAAATTGGACAGCAAAGGCAGGAGGAACAAGAATTAGAGTATAATATATGGGAGACACGGGAAGTCACAGGGGAACATGGAAAAGATACAATGCGTCATGAAGGAGGGATGGGACTTAGCCAAGGAAACAATAAGGGAAAATTAATTCTAGTTATGTATGTGGCAAGGAACTAGAAAGGGTTCTATGGGACTGAAAGAAGGACTCTATCGGAGTGAGAGGATATAGGGAAAGGAAAGAAAGAAAAGGAAGGGCTACAGAACAGAGAAAGAGAGGAAGAAAAGTTGTGATAAATAGAGGGGAAGGAAGGAGGAATATTGAGGACACATGGATCATGTGGATTGAAAGCAGAGAGAGGTAGATTATATTGAAAAGCACAATAAAGGAAAATAGATGTTACAATAAGATTAGGGAGTGCATCAGACATGGATGAAAACAGGGTGAAGATGAGGAAGGGTACAACAGACAAGATTGTAACTTAGATTTCACTGGGTAAGGAAAGTAACAAAGTATATGGAGTAGTGAGTAGAAGGGGAAACAAGAGGAAAAAAGGTACTGGGAAGAAGAGTACAATCACAGTCTGAGGTACAGCACATCATTCCTATGTAACAGGATATCGTATCAACAAATTCTATGAAGTTCTCATATCAAGTGCTATAATATGCTCATGCCAGTTTTAACAGCATGAATGATCTATAATTAGAAAGACTTGAAATGCTAGGTAGTCTCCGGATTTAAGACAAGAATAAGGTGGAGAGAAAGAGTGGCAAGTGAGATGAAAAGGTTTTGCTAAGCCAAAATAGAAATGCTTAGAGGTTGCTCAGTTGCTGCCAAACCCCGAAAGTCCTTGTGGGATTTCTTATCAGGCTAAAAATAAACAGGAATAATTATCATAGGAATGTAGTGCTGTACTTGGGATCACACCTGTAAAATTGCCTAAACATCAAGCCAGAATAAGCTTCACTGTTAATCCTCATTTTGATGTTGGAAGTGGTAGAAATCAACAACAGAACCAAGAGTTGATGGCTTCCAAGTTCACAATTCAAAAAGAGAGTATCAACAGCATTAGCTATACCAAGTAATGTTTGGACAAGATTACAGCTGCCAATGTGAAACTAGAGACAAATTATGGCAAACAGAGATACCTGGTGGTTAAACACTAGGTAGTAGGCTGTACTGTGTTTATCAATGAATGACTTGCCTAAAATTGATGAAACAGGAATTAGAAACTATAAACCTCTTTACCAAACAGTGTTCTAGTTATTACTAAATGTCTCTAAAGGCTATAAATTGTCTCAGGTTTTGTGTTCTCAACTGTATACACAAGTGGAGAAACAGGAACAGATTACAAGGGACATGGATCTGTAATTTACATATAAACAGTAGGGAGATTAGGAGTTAACAAGTACAGTAGAATAGCCAACAGCCGCCACATGGGCAAATTACAGGGTTGGGGCATCCATCCAGGACAGGGCAGTTGGGTACAGCTCAGCAAAAATATACGTGCTTTCATAAGGTTGAAGAAGAAACTATGCCACAGGCTTCCCACAAGAACTGAAGAAAAGCTTTTCATATACTGCTGCACTCCACATTGTCAAACCAATTTAAAACAAAGTATAAGGCAATCAAGAGTGATAAGATACTTGTGTTGTTTACAAAGAATATAAAAAAAAGGGTAGCTTGTATTTTCTCCAGTTCATACATTCTGGGTGGAATTCAAATTATGAACTGTGATTCCATTAAACAAACTGTCAACATTAGGAAGAGGCAACTCTGATTAGAGTGGAAACTCAAATCCAAGCAGTACCTAAACAGAGGAAATCTGATTCTTGGCTTAATGGCACACAGAAAAATAATAACCTGGCCATTGTTATGCTAAAGTGTAACAATTTATATAGATAACATGAGCTATATGAAAGAAATCACGGCATAAGCAATGACAATGAAAATGGGACAATGGCTTCATGAAATATCTATGGAACCATCTAATCAATCATTGTCATTGCCTCATCCATGTTATTTTGCTTATAGCCCCAAGTACTAGAAAGCAGATGACACTTAATTTTTTTTCAAACTTTGAATGCTGACGAATGGATTCTGCCTGGCTGTACCTGACTGAAGTGGAGGAAACTGGGAGATGACATGGATGAGCGAAGGATGAAGGAAGAGAATAGAGGTAAGCAAGGATAAAAGGAGAGGGAGGCAGAGAGGGAGAAGGAGGGATAGAAAGAAAGAGAAGGATTGGGAGAGAGGGATGGGGAGATGGAGATGGTGAGGGTGAAGGAGAGGGAGAGGGATTGAGAGAAGGAGAGGGAGAGGGATTGAGAGAAAGAGAAGGACTGGGGGAAAGCGAGGGTGAAGGAGAGGGAGGGAAGGGAAGAAAGGGAGAGGCTGACGAAGATGAAGGGTGAAGAGACATAAACGAGGAACAGGATAAGGTAAATGCGGGAAGGGAGGGTGGGGGGGGGGGGAGGATACAGTAAGTAGGAAACTGGGAGTGATAGAGATCTTGGACACAGATTAATATAGACAAACACCACAAATGTTTACAACTGCCTTGCCCACACAAAATGTCCCACAAGCCTACAATTCACTAAAAGGGAACCATATACCTCAGCCTTTCTATTTTGTTATGAATTATAATAATATTATATTACATTCCTCTCTGGGAATCTACAACGATAATTCTAGTTTCATTTCACCGGCTAATACGTGCATATTCCTCAGCCGCTTTGCTAATTCAGTTGTGATCCACCAGATTATTATTCTCAGAGTGAGTGCAGTTACATGTCAATAAAATTTGGGTTGCATGGTCATAGACATCAAGCCTAATTTCACACCCTGCACTTCATTCACTCATAACTGATTTTATCTTGTACAGTTGAAGGGAAAATATGAGAGCTTACTACTTTGTTAATAAAGTACACAGTCATTCACATACATACAATCATAAAATTCCTCACAGCTTCAAAATCTAATTACTAAATGAGTTTACAGATGGTCAGATGTAATAAAATTTTTCAGCTTATTCACTGAAGTGATGCCTCACCCGAGTCTGATGCTCAAGAAGTCTTGAAAGTTATGATATTTTAAAATTGTATCTTATGTGCATATTGTACTAAAATAACAGCTTGTATACATGCATACATTCTTTCCCTCAAATGTACACTATAAATGTAGTTGGGTTCCAGAAGGGCCCTCTATAAGACACACAACTTCTGTCCATGAATGCACGCTTAATATACGACCAGCTATTATGTGTGTGTGTAAATATTACAAAACGTATCTTATACTTTGAAATATTTGTACGTCTAAACACAGAAACCAATTTTGGATGTACGTCATACTGGGGAAAATGCTACAACATACAAGTTAAATTCAGGATGTAGTCTATAATGTCTTGAATACCAGTTTAATGATTCAGTAACTATGCTCCTCTCTCAGGGTTGATAGTTACCTCATCTTACCATTAACTACTGTACACTGTCTAACACAAGTAATGTGTCAAAGATTATGATAACACATTGTAAATCAACTGCATCTTCAGGCAAGTTTGTTCAATTTTCCAACATTAAATTTTATGACTGTAGTAACATGTCAAAGATTACATCACTTGACAGTTTAATACCAGTCAAGCTTCTACATTGATTGGTAAGAGTAGGCCTTTAGTCAAAAACTAGTTACACAGTAATTACATCACATAACTATACCTCCCAAAGTGATCAAATCATTTCCCACTGACCAACCAATGGACTGCAAAGACTGACACAAACTTTTTCACTGCTTCTTCCCTAAGGTTTTCACACACTGCTGAGAGAGGAGCACATTTTTTCACCCTCGAACCAAGCTTATTCCCATGTATTGCGTAATTTCAGCCATAATTAACACAGATTGACCCGGGGTGAGAAAGCACAGAGAAAGAGGGGCTCCTATAGATGAATGTCCCACCAGTAACTCCATATTCTCCCTCGTTTTTTAGAAATGTGAATGGCCCCAACAAACATATACTCCCATCAGATACCACACATTTTGCTCCTCAATTTGCAAGTGTGAATGGCCCCTCAAACAAACGTTACCATCAGCCACCAGCTTCTAATCACATCTAATATGAGCAAGAAGCTGGATCAACATACAAATGCCTTCTCACCAGACACCAGCTTCGTGTCTCACTCACGAGCAGGAGGAGGAAGCTATACTGAAGAACATCCTGCCAGAAACCCCATCCTTCCCCAACAAGGCATCTCACCCCGGTCTGACTGACACTCACTACACACAAGCAGAGGACCTTATAGTGCCTCCATGTCCAGTACAACACTCACTACTCTGCTCTCTAGGGAACACTTCCTAGTAGTTATCATTATACAGGTTTGACAATGAGACTACCAGAGATGTCCAGTTACTATGCCAACCAACATTAGGTTTGCAGGGAAAGATGTGTTCCTACCAATTTTCATGGATACTATTAATGCATATCATTTTAAATTAATGATACTGGTTTTAATAGAGAACACCTTATGGTTTATGGGTGAAATAGTGACAATACTCCAACTGCTTTGAGTCATGGTTTGATCATCAATCACCTACAAAACTAGTTCATTAATAATGACTCCTCTCATCTTGCACCCACATGATAACTGGATCAAGGCTTCTATAACAGCCTTGTGGGCAAAGATATTGCTCTCCTGTAACACTAGCTGGTAACATTATAGAATGTTAGCAGTGTTAATGCCACCAACAAAAATTATCAATTTTCCAACAACTATTTCACTGATGAAATTGCTGTTGTTCCATTCACAGATACTGGTGATACTACAATTATTATAACACTATGATACTATGTTATTGGATCCAGTAACTATAGATACTGATATAGAATTACAAGTGAAGATCAAGTCAGAAAACAATTAGTATTGCTTGCTAGTATTGTAGTTTTACATCTTGCTGATAATATATATCCTCAGCTAAAAGTGGCTAATCAAAACTAGCTAACTGGGGATGAGACTAATATGCTCAAATAATTTTACCTTGCTTCAGTTCTAGCTTATATCATTATGCTCTTGATTTCATGCTGTATATGATTGACTTTTACCTCCTGTATTAAGTCAAATTATTCAAGGTATTGATGAAAGAACATTTAACTACTGTATATAATATAAATAAAAGATCTAAAAATGTATTAAAAAGGAGTTCTATATACAGGTATACTTTTTTATCTGAAATCATCAATCAATGCATGGCAGAAGCCTCTACGGTATTATCAGAAAATATTGAGCCAAAAAATGTAGTTACGGTTGTTGTGGATCATACAAAACAAAAAAATCTATTTCCCAATCACTTTTCTCAGGTTGGGAGCAGAAAAAGGTATCAGTGCATTCACCAGTATTCCTCCCACCAGTACCCATTGCATCCTGGTTATCATGGCAAATTCAAGTGAGGAGCAGATTAGAATAAGGTCTATTGTTGGTAATCTTTTTTGGTGTAATCTTTAACCACAAACCTTATCAGTCACCATAGCAACAGGAGGTCACTGGAAATGGTTTCACCATCATTTATAATAGCACTGAAGCACAAGCTTTAAACTAGATTGATATCTGAAATTATAAAACACCGTCCTATTAAAGTACATTAATAATGCTTTACATACGCACCATAGTAATCTTTGGGGTTACGTCGTGTGGGGAATTTTGCAAAAAACTGCCAGTAAAACATCAGCATATCAAGGCTGGGATCACTTGATTTTTTTGTGAGAGCTGACCAAGTTGGCTAATTTTAGCATATTTTTTGTGTGAGAGCTGACCAAGTTGGCTATTTTTAGCATATCTCACTGGTAAACAATGAAGCCATTCTGTAGGTAAGCTTGTGAAAGACACTACAAATATTTGAAATTACTACAGTAATCCCCTTGGGATTCACACACAGTACCATGAGAATGGGAGTCACATCCAATACCAAACCACTGTGACATCTTTTTTGGCCATGGTTTAGTGTTTTAGCCACATGATTCTCATACACAAGGTGCCAGGGTTGAATCCCTTTGAAGACACCACAATAACGTCGTACTACAAATATTTCAGTTACACTACACGGGTTATAAACTAGGGGTTGAATCATCAGCCCACGTGATCCTTTCAACGCCTGAAAAATTGCGAAGTAGAAAAACTGGGCCAGGCTAGAAAAAGAGGTGTACAAACATGTGTCCTATCACAAGTGAGCAATGCTGTTCGGCGGCCATTTTGTGGAAGAAAACAGAGCTAAGCCTTTAGTGGGCAGGGAGGGATAGGACTGGGGGATGGGGATACACAGGGCTGACAATTTTAACTACACCACACCTCACCCACCCGCACACACACACGCATACCTCAAAGCTCCTAGGAAACGTGGATCTTCACTGGGATCATTATTATCATAATTCATGTTTTGATGCTACAAAAATGTTGGTGGTGGCTCCAGAGTATTACTTGGATGCGAGATATTCACTGACAATGCTCTGGGGGGGACCAGAGAGGACATGGAGAGGGGGGGAACAATGAGCCAAGAAAAAGAAAGATGGAGACAGAAAAGTTTTAAAGGGAGATGCGTAGATAGATGAAGGGAAAGTGCCGACTTATCTGTTCCACTTTGGCACTGTGTGGAATGCCAATATACTTCAGTCCATCTAGTGAGTGCTTGTTGAATCCCTATTCCTGTCTTGGGGTAATCCTCAATCTCTGTTCATCCATCTTGAAGCTCCAATTCCAATTCATCTGTATCTCTACGCCACTTTTCCATCTGTATGAATCCGAGTGCCTCTTTCTTCATATCTTCATTAAAGCACACTCCTCTTCTATCTGTCCATCTTAGTCCCTCAACCTTTGTAGCATTTCCTTGGGTCGGCAGGAGGAGGAGCAGAGTGAGGGGGGAGGGGGAGCGTGCGTCCTTATCATAGGGCTAAGTTCTCCTTGTTTACTTGTTCGTGAGGCACCAGCCAGGTTCCCGATGCCACCTCCATGGGGACCTGCCAAAGACATCACATAAGCTGGGGTGAAACACAAGCAAGTAGAAACGTGAAGGAGCTGTTTCTTTTACTTTCCTCGTATTTTTACTACAACACGGGATCATTGTACAGTTACCAAGTACTGTACCTTGAATATATATGTCAATACCAAGGGAAGACAAGCCTTTACTGATGATCATTTACAGTTTGATATAGTAATACACAGTATGTGTATCTGCATATCATAATGAAGCAGCACACTTTAACCGGAAGTCAAAATGGCTTTTAGGAACTCCACAATTGAACAGTAGTAGTCATTACAGGCAGCAGTATTTTTTAAATGGAGTGGAATATAGAGGGTGAAAAAAGAAAACTATGTTTATCCAGAAAGACCTTATACCACAAGGGAGAAGAGACAGGGAGTAGGGACAGACAGCAAGAAAGATAAAGAACAAAGAATGGACAGCTGCAGAGAGAAAGGTTATGGCTCAGATTCAAAGGGTACCAAAACCTTTAATGTATCAATGAAAGGAGGTACATTTCATCTTTTTTTTCCAATTAGCATCCATGAGTGGAGCAGCTTTTCCATAATAGTCTGTGATGATTAGTCCTCAATATAGTATTGATACATGTGATTTACTCAAAAGTAAGATGTTTCTTTTAGTAAAATTAATCAGTAAATACATGAGAGTTGCCAGAAGTTTTGGTCCTCCTTTCAGTGTACAAATACACGCTTTCCCAACTATACTAAATTAATTATATGGTTAGGTTAATATATTGACCCTAAGATAACAGTTCAAAGCTAGGAAAATCTATTATTCCAATCTTGGGGCAAGGCATGTAAAATATATGAAATAACGGCAATGACCTCATACTACAATGTTTTGCATATTGTTCCCAGATTGGTAACAACTGGTTTTAATTATGATTAAGAACTAATGCACCTTAATAAAACCATCAATAAAATGATTAAAGGGTTAATGAAATACCATTTGAGAAGCTTATTGACAATATTTGGCAACTGCTTCATTTGGTCAAAGGCATCAACCTACTCTATTTCATTCACTAACATTTTTAAAGGTTCATACAAGCAATCTCCCAATAATTATTGGCCAACTGTACACTTGTTACAATTTTCAACTTTAATCAATGTATAGTATTACAACAAAAGAATTACTGGAGCTGCAAGTATCCATTTTCTCCAACACTGTGGTTGGAAATTACATCTGTGAACAGATGCTCTTGGATAGGTGCCTTTGATATGAATAAGCAGTAACAATATACTGTCAATAAATATAACGCTTTTCTTCAAATGGATAATATGTTTTACTATCTGTGTACAGTCACGGACTTAAGTTACATCCCCACTCCTGCCATCCAATAACTCGCAAATACAGAATTAGCAAATCTGCAGGGTTAAAGGCATCTGTATTAATATATTCACACCAGTACATATTCATAAGTGTAAAACCTCATGACCTCTCCATAATCACGAGTTTCAAGACTGGCAGAAGAGGCAGAACTCTGGTCCGCAACTGTACAGTTGCCTCCACTCCCAGGTTTCCCAATTAGTGTTGTTAAACTTCCCTTCACATCAAGTGGATATCCCATAAGTTCCTACTACTGCATTCATGGCAACATCAGATATCCAATATACTAATGATCCTATCTAGAATCCAAGAGTTGAAACTCTTGTGATTCACACATGATGGGAGTAGAAGATTAACAACATGAAGAGGGTTACACTAGAATGGAGGTAACTGTACATCACTCTACATTACAACCTTTTAAAGAGTTAATGAAATTGTGAGGAGAGATGAGGGGCTATAGACCTAAAGGGGACGGTGCGGGGTCTGTCAGCTCCCTCCTTGACTAGGGGCTTGTGGAACTCTCTGCCAGGTCTGGAGTGGATGGTCTGCCAGCAGTGCTCACAATAGTATTGCAGACAGGTCACGTTGGCACAGAAGAAGGGTGCAAACTTTCCCCCACACCGAGCTCCCTGACATTCATCACACATCTGGTCATCTAACACGTATGGTTTCACCTCAACCTGTAACATTACAAAGTAAGCTTAATATTTACAACCTGTAACATTACAAAGTAAGCTTAATATTCACAACTGAGAACAACTCAAGCCTTGAGTTGCTGACACCATTTTGAATCATGAAATTTTGGTAAGGTGTGTGATGTTAATGTGTCTGTAGGTACAGGACTGTATTATGTGAACTGACAGGGAGTAATGTCTTTGACAGCATGTTAGACCACTTCTGGTGTAGATGACACATGAAAAAAGATCAGCATAGGTGAACAGACAAATGAAACCAGGAGTTTCAACTCTCCCTATCACCAGTTCAACATACATTGGATTAATGCATTCCTTATTAACTGACAAATGAAATTTACATATCTCATATCCCACTAATCAGCAGCACCACGAAAAATATACACACGTAGCTCACATTGGCCCCATTACAATTATCACGGGTAAGTTGGATATTACGAACTGTAAGTTCATGTACCATATCAGAACTGTTGGGTAAGGAAATCCAGTTGCCTCTACTTTCTTTCTCTCTCTATATGGACTTTTCCAAAATATCCTTAAAATAGTTTATGTGATTTCAATTTCACAAGATTTAATTTGATAGGGAAGTCGCGTCCCCATTGCCCACCATTCATGTGATGGTGCAGTCAGCCTCATATCCCTTATGATACAGTGGGGGAGTGAAGGTTGGGGACCCTGTGCTCTAACTATGACCCCACCAAAGGCTCAAATAGCCTTGGAGCTGGATCCCTTGTCTGTCAATGTTCCTTATCTGATGCTAGAGCCTCCCCACCCCTTGAAAAAAGGGAAAAGGGGTACTGATGATGATGAACTTGATGGTTCATACAACAAAATAAATTTAAGAAATCAAACTTTGTGTATGGCACTATCATCTGTAAGATTTCCCTAGCAAAAGTGTTACCTCCAGCATGGAGATGAATGCCTAGTATATATATATATAATATATATTAAAAAAAATAAAAAACACAATCATAGTTACTCTGGTAGTACTTACCCTCTTGTCAATATCACCATGCTGTAGCTGAACAAAGCGGGCACTGATGGCAGCAATGTAGCTCTGTTGGTTAGAGAAGGCTACCCGACCGGCCCCCTTGGGATACTTCAGTTCTGGGTCTGTGTCAATGCCCGCATAGCACACTCCGCCATACAGCCGGTCCATGATCATCGCTAGCTCCACTGTGAGTTATGTTATCTTTAAATAACCAATCTATTCATGAAAAGTCAGCTAGAATAAGGAATTTCTATTAACTAGTGTTGATATGTTTGTTTCTTCCTTTCACATTGCGGTATTCCAATATAGGAAGTAACTGAACACCATAGTCCATAGTCAGAGTGAAAGTACTGAACACTACAACTTTACATTCCATAAGTCTTCAAGATCCCATATCTCCATTACTTTAACCTAAGCTATCTTTCCTACTTCACTCCTGCTTTGTTTAACCTAAGCTATCTTTCCTACTGCACTCTTGCTGTGTTTAACGTAAGCTATCTTTCCTACTTCACTCCTGCTGTGGTTAACCTAAGCTATCTTTCCTACTTCACTCCTGCTGTGTTTAACCTAAGTTATCTTTCCTACTTCACTCTTGTTGTATCCCTTACATCATACATTTTCTAAACTCACCATACACAGTAAGTTAATATGGTCAGACAAACCACCAATCAATCCTCTCATCACTTTTGTAACACATCAACATCTTCCCCTCTGCAAGCACACAATTAGCCTTTTCTCTTAATTGAACACACTTTCATGAACCACTATATATTTGTGTAACTCTTTATGTTGAAACTAAGTTACACACACAATTTCCTTTCCTTACATTTATCAAGCACTCATCTTCCATTATCATTCCCTATAGACACTCCAATTGCTCCCATCACATCAATCACTGGACCTTTCCCAACTCCACCATTTATATCACCTATCACATCATTGACAATTTCATTTCACAGTTTTACATTACATATACATAATAAAGGAAATAAGAAAATAACTAACAACAACTCTCTCAAATAGACATTGAGGACGCACCTGCTTTTAGTGGCCTGGGGACACCTCCAACAAAGACAGTTTTGCGAGGGTCAAGGGGTAGGGAGGCATCGAGGACAAAGTCAGCATCAGACAGCCTCCAGGGTCGGATTTGCACTGGCTTGTCCTTGATGGTGGGTGAGGACACACACAGGTACAGCTTGTCGTCATCCTGGATACATGCGTCAATCAGCTGTTGTACGCTGCTCTCGTCCTGTGGGTGTACATTGCACGGTCAAAGTGGGTCAATCACTGAAACTAACGTATTTCTCTCTTAAAATTCAAAGTTCTGCTCAATAAAATTACTCAATGGAAGAACATTAGTAAAATGCTCAATTAATTTATCAGAGACAATTTTTTCTGTCTTTTCTCATGCTTCATGGTATTTCTATACCTTTGGTAATTTGTGGGGTCTCTTTAGCATAAAAATGGGAAGCAGATGTGAATGAATGGCAATAATGCTACAGGACCACATTATTTTACCTTCGTTTAAGCTCTCTTTCTCTCTCTCTCAAACATGCATGAATGCACTCACAGATTTATCGGCACACTGACTGACTGACCGACCAACCTTTTGGCATACCACCCACATCCTAATCTACAAACATGCTTCAGCACAAACCTCTAGTCCTATATCTAGCATTACCTGTTTGTTTCACTGACATCTGACCTACTAAACTACAGTACTGATCTTACCCAGTGATGCCCTTATACCCCTTATCTAATGCTAATCTGTGCAATGATATTAATAAGAAGCTGCTCTTCTTCTGCATCTCTTTAAACCCCTAAACACACCAACTAGTCCCTGATTCACATCCCCTAACCAAATCTCCCTGGGGCAAGTATTGCATGCATTGATTCTCTTTACCCTGCAACTCACCTGAAACAAGAGGAAGGCGTATCCCTTGGGGGGGAAGTAGGACTTGCTTTCAGCCTTGTGTGGCCAATCTACCACCAGGGGACCAAACCGTCGAAAGCTGGCTGTTATTTCCTCTGAAATATACCACCATTATGTGACATATGGAAACTCATCTATCAAAACAGTTGTACCAGTCTTTACCAAGTTATTTAAAACTTAGAAATACATTATTATGCTACTTCCTTTTAGCTGTCTTACATAATTATAAACCCTACGCATAGGCCTACTTGTATATAACAAAGAACCCAGTCAGTTTAGAGAATTAAGAATGTTAATGAAGGGGTGAATTTCTCTAACTTTTACAACAAAACACTCCCCCTTTATATAGGTGCTGCTTTGTAGCTTTCATTTTGATATGAAATTACAATACAGTAATAATTATCCCCATTAGGTTTACAGAATGTAACATTATTAGATTGCATGGGTTACAGTCCAAACAGTGTTTCTTTAACAATCAATACACTATATTTATGACATTAATTTTATATAGTACTGTAATTATAAATCTGTATATTGGTACTTCTGAGCTTCTTGCAGCATGAAGAACTTTAATGTTTGACAGACTTCCTTATTTTTTCCCTTATATTAAGATACCTTACCTTCATTGTAAACTGTTATTAAAATGAATTACACTGCACAATAAGTACATAAAAATCATAAGGTTGTGCTAAAACCAGCCACTCATCACTCCTGACTCACCTTCATCTATATCTGGGGGTAGACCACCAACGAACACCTTACGGGAGAAGCGCTCTCCATTCTCTGATCCCTGGGAACGTGGGGAGGACCGGGAAGGGGAGGGGAGAGGGATGGGGGCACCCAGACTGTCCACCAAGTGACCATCATCAAGTAAGACGCCACCTTCGTCCATCCCCAAGAATCCACCTTTACCTAGCGGGGAGGGGCAAGCTCAGGAAGGGAACCAGAGATTTGCATATATATGAAGTATAATAAACTGGGCAATGAAATGTTGAAAAATATTAGATTAATTTAAAATTATAAATGTTCAATTATTTCAACAGAAAATAGATAATGGATGTAGGTACTGTACAATGTGTAGTACTGCATAGTACAAAACCAAAACTAAAAGAACAGGCTATGCATCAGACTGTCCTAGCCCATCATTCTAGGTTGGTTTGTTTCAGTTAAGAAGTCTCATCAAAATGTACCTTTGGATATTTTGCCTCAAGTCATGACAAGTCATAATTTATACATTACCAATAATCTTTACAATGACCAGTAAAGACAGATGGTATTATTTGTTCCTACGGTCAATGAACCCCTCATACAGATAAAATTCTGTACATATTTTTTGGAGTACATTTTCAGAAACCCTCTTCAACAACCTTAAACTTTAAGCATGAAATATTTCCAACTGACAATGCACAAACTACAATCACACATCATAATTCCAGGGCTAATTCTTATAATGTACAGTATTGTGCTGTTATATAGTAAGTGCGTTTTGTTTTCAATTACCAACGGTGTAAGATTATTCTGTATTATACTTGTTTTGTTTCTAGCTGATGATACAATTGTAGATGAGGGACCTGTAGACTATTGTTGGTTTATCTCTTTCTACTGCCATTATTCTTGATTTTATTTATTCACGCCACACCATAGTTTTACAACCATAATATTATGATAATGTGGGTATTAACATTCATCTTGCAACCTCTGTACTTAACCCTCTAGTCCTAACCACTGCTTTCACCACAAACCACTACTTTTCTCCTTTGGGTTACTCTGTTTTCCACTTCCTTTTTACACTTTCCTCTCTTATCTAATATCACTGCCTGGTACTTAAATTGGTCAACCATATAGAGATTCTCTCCATTCACTTGTAAGTTACACATTAGGGTTACAGGGTTGGGCTGATTAATGACAATTTATCATCCATTACATAATCTCCTTCAGAGATACTGTCCTCTAAGATTTTACATTTCATTCTCATATATTAAGCTCTGCTTTCTTGGCGATATTCTCTGGTTTGAGAGGACCAGTCTACTTGCTATATGAAAAATTATAACAGATATGGTAAATTCATTAATATACTTCTTGGTATAGTGATTAAAGGTAAATGTGCTCAATACACTCATGCCCACAGACACATAACTTCTGCATGTACACACACCTACAGTATTCCAGTACAGTACTAGCAGGATGGGTGGTCCTCTGAACATAGAGAATCTTGCCAGGTGAACAAAGAGTCACGTATGGGTCACCCAGTACATCATTTTAACTCTAGTTACACAGCTTCGACCATTCATGGTCAACCTTAACTTGTTTGCTTGAAAGCTATTTTGCTATAATGTACAGTACAGTAATGTCAACTAGGATGAAAATAAAGCTATAGTATTCAATATGTGCACAGTTATGTTGCCAGCTCTATCACACATTTCAGACATTACAAACTGTTGGTACAGTAAGAAGGTAAGCCATGGAACTGATTTTCCTAGGGATTATTGGGATTATTTTACAATACTGGGCGTTACAATTTTTCGTGCATCAGATTGTACATGTAAGGAACAATACGTTGGCACACTTATCTAGAAAGAATGCTGGTGGCCTCTGGTAACTCCTCCAGTACTATAAGTACAGTATTAATAATGCTATGATTTTTCAACCATCATAGTCTATGATTTTACCATCCCTTTAATAATCAATTTGTACATGAAGTGTGAATGATGAATAGGTTACTCCTTCATTCATAGTTGTTTTTAATGTCTACATATTTACTACAAGGCTGATAGAGTTGCCAGAAGTTGCCTTGGCCTCTAGTTTTCTGTGCAGTTACTTTGTCCCTCATTGTTCTTTACAACATGCTGCTTTATCTAAGAATACCGTGTACTGTATGAACATGCTTAAATTTTCTAAAAGAAACACTCATGAGCTGGAAGAAAAGACAAGTAAAAATATGAGGTGAAGAGTATTTTGACAGGTAGAAAAAAAGGAACCTAGAAAAAAGAAGACAGAATAGGGAGAAGGGATCTAGGTGTTGTTTAACCGTATATTTACAAGACCATCACGTTGGCAACACTCCATTCACGTGTAAATGAATCTACCCTTGTCAAAATACTAGTAAGGACACCATGTAGGATGGCATAAGCAAAAGGTTGTGGTTGTATATACAGGTGAAGCATTCATACAATAAAATAATATTAAGTAGGTGAAGAATAAAAATAATTATAATTATATAAAAAATATGTGTACAGTATATCTCATACTGTAGTTCACAAATGAGGTATTACAGTATATTAATTTACACAAGTTATTTCCTTGTTGTTACCTACTTATCCACACACCACACGAGGTTCTAATGTACCTAACAATCGACCATTATATTTAATTATATATTTTCCAAAGGAAATTTTTACGAATGAACCAATAACGGAGGCTAAAATAACACTAGTGCTATCTCCATCTTGAAACCAATAAAAATTCCTTTGACAAACACTTTAGATTTTCTGAAGAACTGGAAACTACTGACCTCTTCTAAACAGTGATAAGAAACAACTTCAGTATAAATGAGAAGTTCCTTGAGACCATTTGAAGACACTTAACATCCTTGTCTTATCTGTTTACAGCATTATACAATGTACTATAATCTTGGAATGAAAGATTTTCCATTATCTATGAATGATAGGTGGGGGTATAGAGGTGTCGATCATCTCAGGTTATTCTTGAGTGATATCACTAAATTAATTAATGTTTACATAAGGTAATCACGCATGTTAAGGATGCCACTGCAAGGTAATTTTCAGAAAGGCTAGTGAAATATAAATACACTATTTGAGGAGGAACCTAAATCAACAGTGCTTCACTACTATATCTTCAGCAGTAAGAGAATCTTTTTAATAATGTATTGGCAATTTGGCACCTTCTCAAATGACGTTTTTATCAACAATTACTGTACATTACTGTACTCAAAACCTCATCAAGGTTTAAATTTCACAACTTGAGTACAGGTTTCAAAGTTGTTACCTAAACTGCTTAATGGCTGGGCCTTTTCTATAAAGTACAGTGTACCAGAATAGTCCTAATAGGGGTAGCCAAGCAATAAAGTTTGCAGAAATTTATACCATTGTTCACTTGCATACTAACAGGAGTTCCATCGAATATAAAATTAAACTACAGTATATTATTATTATCTAGAAACAAAGACACAAATTACTGCTTTAGAATTGTCTAATACTGTAAAGTGAAGTGAAAAACTTGAGCAGACTGATTCCTATTATGAGATTGTGTTTGTGGTGTGATACAGCTGTAGAATATAATTTTGTATCCTAAAATAATACAAGCAGAAGGTGATATAAAAAAAGGAAGCTAACGATATAAAAAATAGATACAATAAGGGATTCACAAGCAGGGACACTTTATATATATATATATATATATATATATATATATATATATATATATATATATATATATATATATATATATATATATATATATATATATATATATATATATATATATATATATATATATATATATATATATATATATATATATATATATATAAACAACAACAACACGCACACACAAACAAAAAGCCTTTAATCAACCAGGCAAGCCAAATGTGCCACATGTCACCAGGCAGAGGCCACGTGACAATGACAAAAATGTTATCTAATGTTTAACAAAAGTTATTATATTTTTCATGCTCTTAAAAAATACCTCTCCTACGATTGTATCCACGGCCTGCATGTAAAAACAGCACAAACAGCGGGGTCAATAAACTTGTAGCCTAATATTTGTCAACCGAAAAATAACATCACTTTGAAAACACTTTGGACATCAAATGCTACTTCAAACGCGTACACTCACATACAGAAGCAGGCACGCGTACTGACCAGCCCGATACAAGTGTATAAACTAACTGTAATATTCATGGGTGCTGTCACTTTGAGACCAGATATAACCATACATTATTGGTCAACAGAAAAATGACAAGAGTATCTAAAATTGAATCTAGGAAACTCACATACTGTATTCAAATTTAATAAATATTATATTAAATCCAATATCCATAAATTTATGCACTGTAGACAATTTTTGGTGATGTAGTACTGTATAAGTATGCAGTTGAGAAAATGGGAAGTATAAGTCTCTATTTCTGAAGCTGGAAATCTTATATAAAAGCAAGTTTAAACACAAATATTTAAATTTTAAGGCTGAGGCTGTCGTTTTTATAAAATATAAGCAAAACTTCATACCTGCAAGCACAGTCATAGAATGCTTAAGTAACAGGAAAACAAAAAGGGATATTTAACACTGCTATCCATTGATGAGGAAGCAAAAACATTACAGTAATTACCATTTCAAAACTGTGCAATGTTTATATTGTACAATATTAGAATTAATAGATCAGTTCTGAGAGCACAACAAACTTTATAAAATTGAAGATTCACTGCAGTCTTTATGAATATTCTGCAATCGTTTATACTTCTCTTTGGGCTGTAAACACACATCATAGCTAGACTTAAAAATGGCGTTTACAAATTACAAGAATGACAGTAGCCTGGTCAAAGACAATGATCAAATTGCCATTAACTGATATTCCTCAAAAGGTGACTTTCTTTACATTTATCTTCAGGTCTATATTTACAATATTTATCCCATGATAAATATGGAACAGAATACCGGATTACTGAAACAATCACTGTGTCACCATGGGCTTTAAAAAACATTAGGACCAGTGTATCAAAATTCTTCTAAAATAAGGTGACAAAGCAGAACTGAAGGGGACTGTACACACTGTCATAATTGTTTTCTATACTTGAAAGTAAATGTTCTCATGTGATATCAACAGGTTACATCTGCTGATTGGTTGATTTGATTTCTAACTCCTTGGGTGGGGAGCTTCTTCAACCAAGAGCAGCTCACCTTGACAATATCGGCTGTGGTTTTACAGTCATGTACAGAAGAAAAAGGACTGTAATTATATTACACAAAAAACTTACCACACACCTTCCTACAGCCAAGGTTAAGAGCGTCAATAAGTATATCATTAATATCATGTGCGTGCATGTATGTATGTCTGTAATGTCAGTGGACAATGTTCCAGTAATGTCTTTCTTTTGAACATTTTGCACACCACAACATTCTTACTCTTTTAGTTCTTACTTTCTGGTGTCTTATAACCCAAATGGTTTAGATGTACAATAGTATTCTAAGTGCTATGGAGGTTTAGAATAAGATTTTGCCCAAGTTGAAAAAATTGGAGGAAAATAAGTGTAAGAAAAGTGTATGTAGCTTTTGTTATTCTGTATTTCAGCTTCATCGACATTGATGAACATGGTGGGACCACTGTGAGTGAAAGTTTCAAACAGTTCACCAGGTGTTTCCATAAAGCTGTGTGATAAGGTTTAAGCACTATTTATTTACCTAATTCAATTTTATTTAAGGTTAGGGGGTTGTAACACCATTGATGATGAGCTTACCGTTAACATTACATTATACCTAGTTACTTCTTTCATTACTGTACTTATATACATAATAAACCCTTCCAGACTGGCAATGAAATGTTTCAGTATTATTGGAATATTGAAAGTATCGGATGTGATGAGAGCACTGCATAGTTAGAACTACAGAGGCTGCATGAGAACTGCATGGAGTGTGAATATATACCCACCCACACTATCATAAGGTTATTGTAACTTTGTTGTGGTATGAAGGAAAAATCAAAAGTAAGAGTAGTAGAAATGGTTATGATGAAAAGCATGCGTAGAGTCCGAAAAACTGACACGATGATAAATATTGAAAATTGTGAAAGGTGTGGAGTGAGTACAATGAACGTCAATAGTAGTGTCACAATTTTGTGTGGAGATGAACTGCAATCTCCTAACACATTAATTGTGAACAGTTCATTGGCTTGGGGGGGGGGGGAGATTCTTTTATTGGTGAATTGGAAGGTCTGTGATTCCTCCAAACTATGCCATGAAACAGATCCCCTATTACTACCACTGAGGGCATTTGTTTTCTGACATAGTTAATAGGAATCAGTAGCCTTCCAATTTACCAACAAAAGAATCTCCCCTTAAGTTTTCACCTTCAGTACTGCATAATTATATTTCACAACACGACTATTGACCCTCACTGAGATGGTTATGGCATGTGGTAAGAATGGATAATGCAACAGTAGTACAGTACTGTATAGGGAAAAAGGTGTAGCCAATGTACGAGTACGAATCTGAAGGGCAATGAAGAAAGGGAAGTCCAAGGAGAGGGTGGTATTGTAAGATGTGGCGAGTGAGTGCATAAGAAAGCCTGGAATAAAAATGGATGAAGCCAAAGAGTTTACGCAGGATAGGCAGGGGTGGTAGAGATTTGTTAAGGCTCATACTCAAGTACCAGTATAAAAGAGGCAATGTGACTTCTGGTATTTGTTTATATGTGGCTCCAAACAGTATATGAACGTTTTTAATCAAATATTACGATTTGATGACCAGAGCATCTGAAAGCATACTGTATAATGTGAGAAAATCGGGAGTTCATTCCCACAGTCATTAGACCTTTTCTTACACTATACATACTTTTTGGAGCAACTTTATACATACTGGAAAAACACACCTGACAAAGACGCATGTTCATCTTATACCAACACACACTTCACTACACATCTGTTATATCAACAACTTGCCAATCACTTGCATGCATGCATTTGTGTGTGTGTGTGTTATCAATATAAAGTTTATAAATATATCAGAGCATGTAGAATATAATATTGAATGTAAGTGTGTGTTTATATGTGTGTAACTAAGAGTGTGGATGTATACAAAATGAAAAGAAATATAAAGTATCATTTCAGGTGGAGTCAAATGAGTTTTTTACTGAACGCAGGGAAACCAATATGAGGAAGTTTTAAAAAAATTACTTTCATTCGTGGTGTCATTTAATTTCTCGGAGAAGGTGTAACGATACTTTTTTTATAATGTGTACCTGAACTTTAAATGTATGTGTGCAATGTGCATCTTTTATATTGTGTAGGTATGTACACATGAAAGAATACTGTATAATTAAAGCATCTATTATTCAAAGAACAACAAAACCAGGCATTTCTAGTTACTGTATATACATGAACTATACAAGTCTATACAATGTCAAACCAAGTGCTCAGGCAACACAATAACTACAGTACCAAGGCGAACACTAATACAATACAGAAAGCAACAACACAATATTCAAACTAAGAGCCATCACAATATTTAGTATATCTAGCTTCAATTATATACAAGCAAGCCATCAGAAATAAATCATCCCACAAATTAATCACAAGGATCCTTTTGCATTTCCACACGTTTGATGGCAGCAACCCAAACTTGATGATCGTGCCATGCTGCAGTTGCATACCATAGTAAATACATACTTATGTTACAACTACTACCACACCATTCCATGCAGTGATGTTGCTGTTCTACGAGTTAACTAACGGCACCAATTACTTCCACCCCAGGCAATAATAATAATAATAATAATATTTAATAATAATAATAATGATAATGATAATAATAATAATAATAATAATGTATACTTTAAAGATGGCAAACATAAATTTGGTAGCTACTGCTGTAAATAAAATACTGCAATTATCTGCACACATAACTAGAGACCAAACCTCTTTTCTTAGCTTCTGACAACTCTCTGGTTAGAAAAATAGAATATGACAAATGTTGGAAATTGAACTTTCTATCTTATAAATGTCAGATTGGCACCAGTGTTGTCAGAAGCTGCCTTGCCCTTGACTTATATATACAGATACTGTATACCCTAGTTTCAAAACAGTTCACCTTGATACTTTTATAAAGCAATTTCTGCACATCTGTATATTTTCTCATGTTTCCTATTATTATTATTGATTCCCCAGAATAATGTTGCTTGCTTGGTTACCCATTAACGAGGGAAAGATTTAATTACAGTATTAGGCTATCTGACAAATAAAGTCAAATCATTCCTCCAAACTAAGCCACGAAAGAGATTCGCTCAGTATAGGTTCAATTTTGAGGCCCATGTTTGAAGGAATCAGTAGCCACCAATTTGCCTGGAAAATCACAGACTTAAAGTTGAATACAAACATCGTTACATTACAGCACAATAATACCACAATCACACCCATATTGGTACACTCAAAACTGGCCCAACTCATATGTGCGTGATAATAGTTTAGATTTTGATAATTAAATCTTCTGGTGCTTTATAATATCTCGATAAATATCAACATAACTGGCATTTGGTCAAATTAGTAACAGAGGGTGTATCAAATGGCTCATACCCGAGATAATTGGAGGAGTAATCTTATATAATACTTGAACATAAAACATAAGCGAGTCCTTCATATACAGTCACAAACATAAGCAATATGGGTTTGGAGCTGCATGTGATAGCCTTATTGGACAATCCAGTTAACAGATTGCTTTTTTTCAGTACAGATTTCAGACTCCCCACAATTTTACTTTGTCATATTTTCTACCCTTTTAAGGAGCCTGTGATCGTATATGAGATTGGTGGCACCTGATTGCTCCTGACTATGCCATGAAACAAGCTCCTTCAACATAGGTGGTGTTTCGTGGCAATGTTTGAAGAACTAAGTAACCTTCAATTTTCTGACTGCATTATTGGGCCCCTAATATACGACTCTGTCATCTAATACTTTTCCTTCCTGCTGGAATTTTGCTCTGATCCAACTTGTTCCGTAGAAGGACGACCTACCCCAACCCTCACCCCATTACTTTGATCTCACGTCTTTCGTAAGTTGTTTAATTTACCTCTATATGCAAAATTCAAAAGCACCTTACCTCCGACAACCATCTTTCTGACTGTCAGCATTGTTTCTATCTTGGGTTTTCCACCGGCAATCATTTCTCCCTCCTTTCTGATGCATTGTCATTCAGTGATCACCCTTTGGATTTTCATATGAAATTTTTGCCCCCTTAAATCTTTATGACGAGGAAATCCTTTAGTGTCTATGAACATATGATATTAAGACTGACTACAAATTTCACAACCTGATATCTTTTCAGGGACATCATTTTTTTTTTTTTTTTTTTTAATATTAGCATACAACCGGTTCAGAATGGATGGTTTCTTGTCTTAATAATAATAATAATAATAATAATAATGAACTGGTATCAATGTGGTGCCGTGGGTTAGGTTGCCATAAGTCACCAAACACGACAACAACGACACTACAATAATGAGCATACCGCCAGCGTGCTCACAAATTTTCCTCCCTCATTTGTTTCGGTGGCTGCAGCTCAAACTAGAATCGTATTACTTGATTTTGTTGTTGCTTTGGTGGTGGTCGTAATGATGGTGTAGGTAACAACATTGGGCTTGTTATAGTGTTATGGTGGTGGTGGTTGTTGTTGTTGTGGTGGTGGTGGTGGTGGTGGTGGTGGTAGTTGTTATGGTGATAGTAGAGGTGGTGATGGTTGTTATGGCGTTAGTGTGGGACATTGTGGTTGTGAATCGAGAATGTTATACTTGTAATAGTAATGGTCGTGGTGTGGTTGCTTCATTGTAGGTGGTGATGTGGCATTGGTGGATACTATTTTAGTAGTAGTAGTAGTAATAGCAATATAGTAATAGTGGAGTATGAACAAACATAGGTAGCGATAGCAGCGATTGCAATAATATCAATAGAAGTCGTAGCAGTAGCGATGCCGACCAAAGCAATATTCGTACAAGTATTTTAGCACTAGTGATAGTGGATAGGAGAGCGATGGTGATTACAGCAGTACTGGTAAAAGTAGTACAAGACGTAGTAGTAGTAGTAGTAGTAGTAGTAGTAGTAGTAGTAATAATAGTTATAAAGGTGGTAGCGATTGTAGCAATAACAACTGATTCAAGTAGTGGCAGTTGTTATTGTTGTTGTGTTGGTGGTGGTGGTGGTAGTAGCAGATAATAGTGCCGTAGGACAAGTCGCTGTAGTAGTGAGAGTACATTTTGTGTTGAAGTAGTGATGACGACAACAACTGCAGTAACAGTAGTAGAGGTCTTGCAAAAGTGGTTATAGCTGTGGCAGTACAGTAATGATGGTAGTAGAGGTAGGTAATGGCGGTAGTGAAGACAGGTAATGGCGGTAGAGTGAGGTTAAACAACAAGCCCTATGAAAGTTTGATAAGACTAAGTGTATGTATCAGTGTGAAGTTGGTGTCACACTGTAGAGTATTCTGTTCAGTCCTCCACCAACCACGTCACTCACCAGCCACCATTTCTACCTGTGGTCTGGGTAACGGGGCTTTTACACACACACACACACACACACACACATACACACATACACACACACACACACATGCATATTACAAAGACGCACTGACATAAAATTAATCTAACGTCACCATTATACATACATATACTGTATATATATAGTCGCACTTACAGAAGATTATATACAGTACATACACACATTTCTACCACAAATATCAGCGCGCCTGCACGCACGCACACACACACACAAACACCAACTTCCTTAATTTCCCGTCATCAACATAATGCCACACCATCATCTAACCTCGCCATGTCGTAACCCACATTCACTCTCACACTTATTGAAACTAAAATCAACATGCAGAGCGATAGGTATGTTTGTTTAGCTGTGTGTGTGTGTGTGTGTGTGTGTGTGTGTGTGTGTGTGTGTGTGTGTGTGTGTGTGTGTGTGTGTGTGTGTGTGTGTGTGTGTGTGTTCTATATGCTGTCTTCGCTTACTATGATCTAATACAGAGTTGGCCAAGTCAGTTGTTGATTTTATTCCAAGTGTGCCAGCCTTAATTAAGGGGTTAGTAAAGTGTTGGTAAATCTGGAGCAACTGATTCCATGAAGCTATTCCAAGCAACCAACCAACCAAATTTACCAACACCGAATTTCCTCCTTAACACCAATTCATTGCGTCTTCCCTTGTATCATCTCAGGTCAGATTAGACCCGTTCAGTTTCAAATGTAGGTATTCTCTATAACTCTAGAAACAGGTTGGAGGACAGAGGAAGCTTTTAACACACTGGGTAAAGGACGGAAGAAAATGCGGCAGTGTGATGCTCGCTCTATTGTGTCTGATATCAGTGTACGAAAAATAAAATAATTGCCAATATCTCTATATACACTTTCTGCTTAGAAGGGTTACAGCCATTAAATCCTTTCACACAATGGGTTAGGGTGCGTTGGGATAGGGTGTACAGTACTGGCAAGAAGTGTGGGGGTGTTAATGATTGAGTGTGTTATGTGTGTACGTGTTGATGGTTGAGTGTGTTATGTGTGTACGTGTTGGTGGATGTGTGTTGTGTGTGTACGTGTTGGTGGTGGATGTGTGTTGTGTGTGTACGTGTTGGTGGATGTGTGTTGTGTGTGTACGTGTTGGTGGATGTGTGTTGTGTGTGTATGTGTTGGTTGTGGATGTGTGTTGTGTGTGTACGTGTTGGTGGATGTGTGTTGTGTGTGTACGTGTTGGTGGATGTGTGTTGTGTGTGTACGTGTTGATGGTTGAGTGTGTTATGTGTGTACGTGTTGGTGGATGTGTGTTGTGTGTGTACGTGTTGGTGGATGTGTGTTGTGTGTGTACGTGTTGGTGGTGGATGTGTGTTGTGTGTGTACGTGTTGGTGGATGTGTGTTGTGTGTGTACGTGTTGGTGGATGTGTGTTGTGTGTGTACGTGTTGGTGGATGTGTGTTGTGTGTACGTGTTGGTTGTGGATGTGTGTTGTGTGTGTAAGTGTTGATTGTGGATGTGTGTTGTGTGTGTAAGTGTTGGTTGTGGATGTGTGTTGTGTGTGTAAGTGTTGGTTGTGGATGTGTGTTGTGTGTGTAAGTGTTGGTTGTGGATGTGTTTTGTGTGTGTAAGTGTTGGTTGTGGATGTGTGTTGTATGTGTAATTGTTGGTTGTGGATGTGTGTTGTGTGTAAGTGTTGGTTGTGGATGTGTGTTGTGTGTGTAAGTGTTGGTTGTGGATGTGTGTTATGGGTGTACGTGTTGGTGGATGTGTGTTGTGTGTGTACGTGCTGGTTGTGGATGTGTGTTGTGGGTATATATGGATAGAGTTTGGAGGTGTGGCATAAGTGAATTATTACATACTGCAATATTGGGTATTGTAACCTATACCTACTTACTGTGATGTGATTCAGTGTAAAATAGTATATAATGTAGTATTACTGCAATGCTGTGTGATGTAAAATTTGCTGCAGTTTTGTGTGATGTGCTGTATGGGGTGATGTGATGTGATGTGATGTGATGTGTGTGGTGTGGTGTGTGTTTGTGTTGTATATCGTGTAATCCGGTACATATGTTGTGATGCGTGGTGGTGAGACGGGATTGTAGTGATTTGGAATATGTATCATGCAGACACTAAGGAAACAAGGGAGGCTGCATTGTTTTCACCTACATATACACACGATAAATTTACCTCAGCATAAGTAGGTGGTTTATTTCAAGGAACAGCTTTGGTCACATTACTTTAGCTTCTAATCCAATTACCTGACAAAATGAAATCTCGACCTCCCTTTATATTGCATCAGTAAGTTAAAAAAATATATATATTCTTTTGACCATGATAGGCAAGTGATAGTAGGAAATAAAGAGGTCTTATATAATAACTGAGGAATTGGCCTTAGTGTGGTGGTGGTGGTGGTGGTGCAATGGAGTGGTGTAAAATTATTGTCTGAATCATTATAACCTGGCTGTCATAGTTACAATCTAAAATGGCTGATGTGTAGCGGTAAAATGAATGAATACATTATGGTGGTACAGAAGCGTAGAAAATAATATCTGTTTGTAACGTGGCCGAGATATTCCTATAAGTCTATAAGTGTGGTGGTGGTACAGTTTATTGTAAAGTAGTGAACTGTATTGTAAAATAGTGAACTGTATTGTACTGTAGTGTCATTTAGTACAGTGTAAAGTGGTGTTGTATACTGTAGAATGGTGAAGAGGTATGGTATTACAATCATGGTGGTGTTGCATCAAGCTGTGTCCATGGTGTTGTGTCACGTGTTGTGTAGTCATGGAGTGTTGTGTTGGGGTAGTGTAGTGTGTGTGTGTGTTATGGTGATGTAATGTAGTGTGTGTGTGTGTGTGTGTGTGTGTTATGGTGATGTAATGTAGTGCAGTGTGTGTGTGTGTGTGTGCGTGTGTTATGGTGATGTAATGTAGTGTGTGTGTGTGTGTTATGGTGATGTAATGTAGTGCAGTGTGTGTGTGTGTGTGTGTGTGTGTGTGTGTGTGTGTGTGTGTGTGTGTGTGTGTGTGTGTGTGTGTGACTTACCGTGGAGCTGTGCCAAGGCCTGCAGTGTGTTGTTGCCGCACCCCATGAAACCTGTGGTAGAGAGACGGTCAGGCCTCTCTCTCTCTCTCTCTCTCTATCTATTTATCTATCTCTTGTTATACCTCTCTCTCTCTCTATTTATCTATCTCTTGTTATACCTCTCTCTCTCTCTATTTATCTATCTCTTGTTATACCTCTCTCTTTCTCTCTATCTATCTCTTGTTATACCTCTCTTTCTCTATCTATTTACCTATCTCTTGTTATACCTCTCTCTCTCTATTTATCTATCTCTTGTTATACCTCTCTCTTTCTATCATTTTATCTATTCATCTATCTATCTCTTGTTATACCTCTCTCTGTTTCTATCTATTTATCTATCTATCTCTTGTTATACCTCTCTCTCTATCTATCTATCTATTTATATATCTATCTCTTGTTATACCTCTCTCTACCTCTATCTCTTTATATACCTCTCTCGCTCTCTCTCAAGCTTTTCCTTGTTTTCTAAGCTTATTCTAGTTTTACCTCCCTCGTTTATCTCCTATTCCTATCCTTCTACCTTTTCCAATAAATATAAAGCTCTCTCTCGTTCACTCTTTATCTTAACAGGACACTTTTTTACTCTTTATCTATAACTCTTCCCTTCCCTCCTCCTCCTCCTCTCTCTCTCTCTATCTCTCACATTCCCCTCCTCTCTCTCTCTCTCTCTCTACCTCTCATACTCTCCAGTCCTCATTTTCTCTACCTTTCTCTCTCTCTTTCCTTTTTCCCTGACTTTGGTTGGCTGGCTGACAACACTATACAGGACAGCTCTGTAACTATAACTACATGTATTTCCCCCACAAGTTGCATCTTTTTTCTATAATATTTACTTCCTTTTTTTTATATATATATATATGGTTCACTCCTCTCCTATCTTCTGCCATCTTCAATTACTCATCCTCCACTCTTCCTTCTTCCATCCTTCCTTCTTCCATCCTTCCTTCTTCCATCCTTCCTTCGTTCATCCATTTTTTCCTCCCTTACTTTCTTCTCATCACTTCCATCAAGCCAATCTTTTTCTTTACTTATGCCTGCTACCCTCCTTCACCTTTATTAATGTATAATACCTCCTCCTTGTTATAACCTCCCTAATTTCATTCTCTACTATTCCTAGTTTCCATGTTCAATCGTTTTTTCCTACTCTCTTTCACCTTTGCCCATTTCTCCTCCTTTCACCCTACCTTCCTTCCTTCCTTCCTTCCTTCGTCCTTTCTTGCCTCTCTTTCTCTCTCTCTCCCTACTCTCCCTACAGAATACAGACAAAGAGAAACAGTGAAGAGAAAGAGGAGAATAATAAGAATTAAAATCCATCCCACTACACATCATCATCAATCTACATATTCTAAAAAGTTAATAAGATTACAGAAAACGGATGTAAACAACATGCTCCAGAGTACTAACTACAGTAATTAATATTATTATGCAAAGGTCAGAAATGGGGTTAAATAAAGGGGGAGGAACCGAGAGAAAATATTGATAATAATAAACCAAGCCATAAATGAGGGAGAAAGGAAAAGGATTGGATAAAATAAAACAGTTTTGGGACATAAGTGTGTGGGTTACCGGTACTGTAAATAATACATAACATTAACATACATACATACATAAATGCAACACAAAAGTAACCACGGTAATTGGATAAACAAACAAGTAAACTTAAGAAGGATTGAACGAGGAATGGAAAGGATAACAAACGGTAAACAAACGATAACTGGATGAAGAAAGAAAAATACACACCACATAAATTTCAAGAGAGAAAAAACTGAAGAAATTTAATTAAAGAAAGTGGAGAGAACCGGTAACGAGAAAGTTGCCACGGGAGAAAATAAAATGTGGGAAGCACGAGCCGAAGAAAACCCGAGAAAATGAGAGGAAATGACGTGAGAGAAAAAGCAAAAGGATGATTAATAATAGGAAAGAGTGAGAAAATGAGAGAAGACAGATTAAACAGAAAGTGAGCAAATGAGAAGACAAAATGAGAAAGAATGAGGCGAGGAAATGAAAGAAAATAAAATGTGAGAAGGAAGTGAGGCGAAGGAATGAGACAAGATGTGAGGGGGAAAATGAGGCGAAGAAATGAAAGAGACAAAATGTGAGAAAGAAATGAGACAAGATGTGAGAAAGAAATGAGACGACAAGATGTGAGGGAAAAAATATGGCTAAGAAAAGAGAGAAGAAAAAAAATGTGAGAAGGAAATGAGACAAAGAAATGAGACGACAAGACATGAGGGAAAAAATGAGGAGACGAAGAAAAGAGAGAAGACAAAATACGTGAAACTGAGCAAAGAGAGAATGTACGGTAGGAGAAAATAAGACAAGAGAAAATGCAAACCCGAATGAGTGCCCAGATGAGGATGGGACCAAGCCAGGCTGAGGTAAATGAGGGGAGGGTGGAAATGAGACGGTGTACCAATGGGGAAGAGAGAGGGAAGGAAGGAAGGTGAGGACGATGAGTTGGTAGGATTGTGGTGGAGGAGGAGTAGGTAGGATTGTGGTGGAGTAGGAAGGTTAGGAGGAGTAGGAAGGTTAGGAGGAGTAGGAAGGTTAGGAGGAGTAGGAGGAAGAGTAGGAAGGTTAGGAGGAGGAGGAGGATGAGGAGGAATAGGAAGGTTAGGAGGAAGAGGAGGAGGAGTAAGAGGAAGAGGAGGAGGAGTAAGAGGATGAGGATGAGGAGTAGGAAGGTTAGAATGATGAGGAGGAGCAGGAAGAGGATGATGAGGAGGAGCAGGAAGAGGATGAAGAAGAGTAGGATGATTAGGAGGAGGAGGAGTAGGAAGATAAGGAAGATTAGGAGGAAGAGGAATATGATGAGGAGGAGGAGTAGGAAGATTAGGAGGAAGAGGAATATGATGAGGAGGAGGAGTAGGAAGATTAGGAGGAGGAATAGGGGAGGAGGAATAGGGGGAGGAGGAGTAGGAAGATTAGGAGGAAGAGGAAGATTAGGAGGAAGAGGAAGATTAGGAGGAAGAGGAATATGATGAGGAGGTGAATGAGGAGTAGGTGAATGAGGAGGAAGAGTACAGTTGCAATAAAAGAATGATATGGTAGCCAAGGATGACGATGAAGTGAAGAATAAATAAAAATTTAAAAAAATCAGGAACCATTTAAACAGATCATCAATTCAAGATCTGAAACCATGAGTGAAGGATTAAAGAATATCGAGAATCATGAGGAAAAAAAAAGTTTGTAAGAGACGGAAACAGACTTCATAATATACTCTAATGGAAACAATAATAATTATCGAGATTAGAAGGGTAAACATAGAATGAGGAGGACGGGAAAATATGGATACAAGAGTGGGTAAAACATAGGACATGGAAGAGAAAACTATAAGGACGTGAACACAATAAAAAAGAAACAAAACAAAAGACGTAAGGTGCACACTGTGGCGGACACGAGCTCTTTAAACCTCACTCCTGGAAATTGTACTTAGGGGGTATTGTACAGTGTTGGTGGTAAATCTGGAGCAACTGATTCCTACAAACTATTCCAAACAACAAGACACCATTTTTTTTTTATGGTCGTTTGTGGACATAGTTTATAGGAATCAAGGCACTCCTAAATGAGTACCAAAAGTGTATTACCCCCTTAGTTCTGTCGCCCCTCTGGTAACGTTGTTGTTCTGAATGAGATGAAAGTTTTTTCTATATGAATGTAAACCATGAAATATAATTAGTCAGATGAGACAAGACATGTTTCAATCACGACACCGTTATTTTCAAAGTTAATCATCAAACCAGAGAGGCGGCAGAAGCTAGTACAGTCACGGTCAAAAGTACAGCATCGGGTGCATGTGAGTGAACCTATGAACCAATATAACAGAGACCAACAGCTGTAGTTTCATTGGAAGGTGTTGCAGTACTATTGACTATGACTGTACACCTCCGACGCCACAGTACCATCATTCCTTTGAGAGTGTACCAAAGAGAAGTGAGGCCACACGTGTAAACCAACCAACCCAGCTCAAAAAGATTCAATCAGAAACTCAATGAACTGGTGTACAAAAATGTGAGGAGTGGGAACGAACTCTTGTCCTCTAATGAACACAACGTAAGAAGGACAACAAACTGCTTACAACAATTAAACGGGAATAACAGCAAAGAAAAAAAACTGATAAGGAGCATGACTACAGGGACTACAGGAGGGAAGGAATTACTGAAAAGAGAAGGAAATTACTAAGTGAAATGGTGTAATATATAAAACTAAATATATAATTATGAAGAGAGTGGAAATAAATGGCAACTGAATAAGGGATAAAGTAAATGGTAAGGGAATATTTAATAAAGTGGAGAAGAAAAATAATAGAGACTAGAACGTAGAATACAAAACAAAGAAACAGGAATTTACAATGAACAGGACGAGGGATTAAGATTAAAATACAATGGACGATAGAGACTCAGTGTAAACAATAGGGATGAAGGGTAAACAATAAGAAGGGTCCAGTGAAAACAATAAACAACCAAGGAAAAACACGAATGAACCAAGGTAAACAAACAATAGGCACCACAGTAATGAATATAATATAAAACCTAAATAATTTGTAGGTACAGTACCAAGGTAAACAATATATATGAGAACCACAGTAAACAGTTAGCTTCGTACCAAACAAACAAGGACTGATATGTATAAGGGACCAATAAGGGACCTAGATAAATAGATAAAGGGTCCAAGATATACAAATAATAATAAGGGTCCAAGATAAACAAATAAGGGGCCACAATAAACAAACAAAAAAGGGGCCAAGATAAACAAACATAAGGGGCCAAGATAAACAAATAAGGGGCCAAGATAAACAAATAAGGGGCCACAATAAACAAACAAATAAGGGGCCACAATAAACAAACGAATAAGGGGCCAAGATAAACAACAAATAAGGGGCCAAGATAAACAAATAAGTGTCCAAGATATACAAATAAGGGGCCAAGATAAACAACAAATAAGGGGCCAAGATAAACAAATAAGGGGCCAAGATAAACAACAAATAAGGGGCCAAGATAAACAAACAAATAAGGAGCCAAGATAAACAAACAAATAAGGGGCCAAGATAAACAAACAAATAAGTGTCCAAGATATACAAATAAGGGGCCAAGATAAACAAACAAATAAGGAGCCAAGATAAACAAACAAATAAGGGGCCAAGATAAACAAACATAAGGGGCCAAGATAAAACAATGACCCAAAATAAACAAAAAAGGTTCCAAGTTAAAAAAAAAAAACACACAAAAAATAAAAATAGGGGACCGGGAGGAATAAACAAACGACAAATAAAATAAATACATAAATAAATAAACAGTTAGGAGTCGGAGGTAAACCAAACCTAACCTAACGTAACACAACAAATACAACAACAACAACAACAACGGTGGTGGTGTTGGTGGTGGGTGGGTGTTGGTAATGCAAAAGTTGGCCCCCTGCACTCACCCTTGATGTGGTCATGTGGGTCGCCTCTAATGATGTCGTTGAGGCAGTGTTCGAACCCCCGCATGTTGTCTAAAGGTCCTGTGGTGCCGTTACCCACACCGTTCCTGCCGTCCTGTGTGTGGCGGGGGAAGGGGAGAGAAGAGAGGGCCTGGGTTAGTAGTGTGTGTTGAAAGGGTGGCAGAGAGAGAGAGAGAGAGAGTGGGAGAGGGAGGGTGAGGAGAGTAAGGAGAAGTGGGAGAGGGAGGGTGAGGAGAGTAAGGAGAAGTGGGAGAGGGAGGGTGAGGAGAGTAAGGAAAAGTGGGAGAGGGGGACGATGGGATGGTGTCTGTTGGGATGCAGTAAAGGGAGTGGGAGGAGGAAATAAAGGATGAATAGGGGGATGGGGTGAAATTATGGGTAGAGGTGAAAATGGTGAAGGTGCATCTTGCAATGAGATGGAAAAAAAGTATGAGTAATAAAAAGTACTAAGGAGAAGGCTGGAACCGCAATTAAAATAATTATACTGTATATATATATATATATATATATATATATATATATATATATATATATATATATATATATATATATATATATTGTTCTTCATATTATTATTATTATTAGGCTAATATTATGATCATTATCATATATTTATTATAGTTACTATCACTATAGTTATCATTACCATTAGTATCAAATACGATAATAAAAAAAAAGGAATAGGGAAGAGAGGAAAGAAGAGAGCTAGAAGGAGTTACATATAGTTACATATACATCCAGACCACACACGCCTTGCGGTCCAAACGAGGTGGTCTGGCCTTAATGCTAATACTTAGAAAAATCCAGGACATTAGCAAGAGAAAATAATAACCATTTTGAGGGTTTTCTGCTCATCCTCCGCTCCCTCTGGCGGAGGAAGGGAATTAAAAATACTTTGGGTGACATTTGTGTGCAGAATAAAATGGCACTGGAACAGAATGAGGCTGGAAATGAGTAATGAGACCTTCTATAGTAATGGACGAATATATTGTATCTCATTATTTGTGGACAGACCTAAAGGAGCAAGTAACTACAGCCATGTATACCAACCCTCGCATGTGTAACCACAGCCAGGTATACCAACCCTGTCATGTGTACCCACAGCCAGGTATACCAACCCTCTCATGAGTACCCACAGCCAGGTATACCAACCCTGTCATGTATTTCCACAGCCAGGTATACCAACCCTCCCACGTGTAACCACAGCCAGGTATACCAACCCTCTCATGAGTACCCACAGCCAGGTATACCAACCCTCCCAAGTGTACCCACAGCCAGGTATACCAACCCTCCCAAGTGTACCCACAGCCAGGTATACCAACCCTCCCAAGTGTACCCACAGCCAGGTATACCAACCCTCTCATGTGTACCCACAGCCAGGTATACCAACCCTCTCATGAGTAACCACAGCCAGGTATACCAACCCTCTCATGAGTACCCACAGCCAGGTATACCAACCCTCTCATGTGTACCCACAGCCAGGTATACCAACCCTCTCATGAGTAACCACAGCCAGGTATACCAACCCTCTCATGAGTACCCACAGCCAGGTATACCAACCCTCTCATGTGTACCCACAGCCAGGTATAGGCCTACCAACCCTCCCACATCATGACAGCAACCGAACCTGCCGGGCGCGATATTTATTTATTATCATCATTATTATTATCATTAATATTATTATATTTTTTTTCTCTCAGGACTGGAGGAAATAGCAGAAAGTAAAGCATCTACTTCAGTACTTCAGACATCAACAAGAGATGTAGATAGTCCTGGCTTCCTTCTTTGTCAAAGGCTACATTTGCATATTTTCACATAAACAATTCCATATTCATCAGCACTACCGTCTGGTCTCTTCACCACCAGCTTTCTTCTGTACCTTCTCGTTCCTGAGAGAATAGATGAATACTGGTACTCTAATATAAAACAATGCGAGACCATAAACGATAATATCTACTGGGAAGTCAGTTGTACCGTGTGAATGTCAGCAGATGTGTGTTTCTAGTAGTTCTTTGAGCCCTTAATGATAATATATCATTTATCTATTAAGGGGGTAGCCTAATACACCTTTGGTACATTATTTTGCCTTGATTCCTCTAAAGCATGGCAGGAAACAAGACCAGATTAACAAAAATAATGGTGGCATGTTTGTTGCTTGGAATAGGTTGGGGAAATCAGTTGCTCCAGATATACCCACATTATATAACCTTCTTAAAGATGGAGGAATTAGCATGGGTGACTTTCAATGCACACAAGAATAACGAGAGATTGAGTGGAAGGAGGTCAACCATCACCGCCCCAGGTGACCTTAAATGAGCAGGACAGATAAGGAAAAATGAGGTCAATTGGTCAACCCTCCTGACTTGACTCACGTTGTTAGGTCAGGCAAAGTGGAGACATCAGGGGGGAAGGAGGGGGAGGGGAAAGGGAGGGGGAGGGGAGGGGGAGGGAGGGGAGAGGGGGGGAGGGGAGGGGAGGGAGGGGAGGAAGGAGAGGGAAAGCAGGGAGGGAAGGGGAAAGGCAGGGGAGGGAAGGGAAAGGCAGGGGAGGGAAGGGGAAAGCAGGGGAGGGGAGGGAAAGGCAGGGGAGGAGAGGGGAAATGCAGGGAGGGAAGGGGAATGCAGGGAGGGAAGGGGAAAGGCAGGGGAGGGAAGGGGAAGGCAGGGGAGGGAAGGGAAAGGCAGGGAGGGGAAGGGAAAGGCAGGGGAGGGAGGGGAAAGGCAGGGGAGGGGAGGGGAAAGGGAGAGAAAGGAGGGGAAAGGCAGGGGAGGGAGGGGAAAGGGAGAGAAAGGAGGGAAAAGGCAGGTGGTAAGTGAAAGGGAGAGAAAGGAGGAAAAGGCAGGGAAAGAAGGGAAAGGGAGGGAAAAGGCAGGGTGGGTAGGTGAATGGGAGAGAAAGGAGGGAGGTAAAGATGAGCTGGTGTGGTATGAGAGGAAATGAGTAGCTAAGGAAACGAGAGGAGAATGTAAGGAAGTTGAAAAGAGGTGAAAGAACCAATCCTCCTGTCCTCATTCCAACCACCTTCCTCCATTCCATCATCTTTTCTTCATTCCTCCATTCCATCATCTTTTCTTCATTCCTCCATTCATCATTTCTTTCTTCCTTCCTCCATTCCTTCCTTCTTACCATCATCTTCTCTTCATTCCTCCCTTCCTCCATCTGCTGTTCCTTCCTTCCTACCATCATCTTTTCTTCCTTCCTTCATCTTCTGTTCCTACCTTCCTACAATCATCTTCTCTTCCTTCCTTCCTTTTTTCTTTCTTATCTCATCTTTCTTCCTTCAAATTCTCCTTTTTCCTTCTTTCCTTCATCTACTCTTTTTTCCTTCCTTCGTCATTTCTTCTTTCTTTCCTTCCTTCCGTCATATTTTCTTTCTTCCTTCATTTCATTTTTTCCCTCTTCCTTCATATTCTCTTCTTTCATTCCTTCCATCATCTTCCTATTTTTTCCTTCAACTTCTATTCTTTCTTCCTTCCTTCCTTCACCTTTCTGTCTTTTTCCACCTTCAGCCAGTCCTTATTTTTTTCCTTAAGTCCTTCATCATCCTTCCTTCCTTCCTTCCTTCATCTTTTTTTCCCCCTCACCCTAGACCGTGCCAGCTGGCCTTGTTCTTGTCACGATTCCAAGCTTAGGTGGAGGAGGGGGAAAAGTGGGGAAGGGAAGGAGGGAAAGTGGGAAGGGAAGGAGGAAAGTGGGAGGGAGGGAAGGAGGGAAAGTGGGGAGGGAGGGAAGGAGGGAAAGTGGGGAGGGAGGGAAGGAGGGAAAGTGGGAGGGAGGGAAGGAGGGAAAATGGGGAGGGAGGGAAGGAGGAAAAGTGGGAAGGAAGGAGGAGAGGAGGTGAGAAGGAAAGGAATAGGAGGAATATGAGGTTGAAAGGATGAAAGGAATAGAAGGATGGAAAGGAATAGAAAAAATAGAAAAATACTGTAGATATGAGAGAGAGAGAGAGAGAGAGAGAGAGAGAGAGAGAGAGAGAGAGAGAGAGAGAGAGAGAGAGAGAGAGAGAGAGAGAGAGAGAGAGAGAGAGAGAGAGAGAGAGAGAGAGAGAGAGAGAGAGAGAGAGAGAGAGAGAGAGAGAGAGAGAGAGAGAGAGAGTTATGTAACGGGTGGGAAAATTGATTTAGAAAGAAAAACAACAAAAAAGTTTAGGAAGCGGAAGACAAAAATGTGCGAAAGAGGATAAAACCAAGGAAAAGAAAAAGGAAGGAAAAGAGAAAGGAAGGAAGGAAGGAGAGAGGTAGGAAAGAAACGGAGTTAGAAGGAAGGAAGGAAGGAAGGAAGGAAGGAAGGAAGGAAGGGAAGAAAGCAAGTAAAAAAGAAAGTAAAGGAAGATAATATAAAGGGAGTGTTGAATGAATGAAGTAAAGGAGAAGATTACTGAGAGAAGGATGACCTCACCACACATGTTACTCCATCTTACATCACCTCACTCCATCCCTATCCCTTAATTAATTATCTAATCTTGTATTTTCTCTTTTCTCACATCTCCTTTCCTATTATTTTTTCTCTCTCATCCTCTCCTTTACATCTCTATTTTTCTTTGTCTTTTCTGTCTCTATGTATTCGCTTTTTTCTTTGACAATTTTGAAGTGGTGGAGATAATAATATTTCGAAAAAGTCTACGGAATCCGCTACCCTTGTTTCACTATGTCTTTTGTAACTTTAGGTGCAGGACAAAGACTATGCAGTATACATGCGACACAACACAATGACACACACACACACACACACACACACACACACAAGCAAATAACAGCAACACACACACACACGCACGACACACATGCATGCAGACACACAATCTTCTCCAGTCACAAACAAGACACACAAACACACAGTACAAACACCCCTGTCGCCAGAATACATTGAGGTGATTATCTTAATGTTTCCTCTGCGCTATTTCTGACTTGGCGCACACCATCTGTAATTAAACTGTATGTCGTTGTCCTCCTCGTGTTTCTATGCTCACTTCCTTTCGTCTGTCTTTTGTAATATGTCTGTCTGTCATAATCTCTCGGTCTGTCGTAATCTCTCTGTCTCTCTGCCATTCTCTTTTATCCGTACTGTATCCGTATTAGTCTCTTTCTCTTTTTCTTCACAATAAAAATGGCATTATTACCAAACCATAACAGTCTCCAGACATTGCATTAGATCATCTGGTCTGGTGCTCGAAAAATTATGTATTGCATTCATGTGTGTATAATTATAATGTGTGTGTACTTTTCACAACTAATGGCTCAAGTGGGAACACTAAACATTTTATACCCCACAAAAAATCATATACAGATGATGAAAACTAGACATATGTACAGTTGCTGGTTGGGTAATATGAGAATTGTGTGTACAGGCGCGTCCTATTCTATGCTTGTTTGAAGTGCCTTTATTGAGAGGTGGAGGGGGGGAGGGAGGGGAGCAGGGGTCAAGTGTAAAAGTGTCTGCGTTGAATCGTTTCATCCCAGGTCAAATAAATGAACACAAAAAAGTATATAACAACACTGAAATGTACTCGACCTACACCTTTATATATCCAAGGCCACACACACACACACACACACACACACACACACCACTATCACCACGCGCACACACACACACACACACACACAGACATCACTATCACCACACACACACCACCATCACCACACACACACACCACCAACACCACACCCACACCCACACCCACACACACACACCACCATCACCACACACACACCACTATCACCACACACACACAGACATCACTATCACCACACACACACACACACACACACACACACACACACACACACCACACACACACACACACACACACACACACACACACACACACACACACACACACACAAACACACACAACCATCACAACACACACACACACCACCATCACCACACACACACCACCACCATCACCACACACACACACACACACACACACACACACACACACACACACACCACAACTCTTATACACTAACAACATCACCCTGACCATCGTAAACACAAACCTTCTATAATTAACACCAGCCAGCTGTGTCGACCATTGCATCTTCTTTAATAGTCACGAGGCAAAGGTCAAGTTCACGGAGAGGTCACCCGCTCCATCCCTCAATTTGAGATCCCTATGAACCGGCTTCCCAATTATTTTTTATATAAAACCCTGAAACATCAATCGACTCCGGATGATATTTGGGCTACCGATATTGTAGTTTTGGATCGTCAAAGTCATTGAACATACGGTATAAAGATGAGACTTTGTGTGTAGATGTGACGCGTCCTAATCTATGCTTGATACGGGGCCCACTTGGAGTGTCTTTTGTTTCATGTGTCCGCAACTGTACATCACCCAAACTCTTGATCACTTTCTGTCCATCGTACCGTACTTCAGAGTCAAGGAAGTGGGAAAAAAGTAAACATACATAAGTGTGTTTCAAAGGGTGTGTCTCCTGTCTCTTTGAAACTGTTCAGACGTTCCTTTCAAAGTCAAAACCTAATTTGGTCCCTGCTCTCTCTCTCTCTCTCTCTTTCTCTCCATTTCCATCACTCACCTACTTAACATGACACACAGAGCCCTTACACTATACTCATTGAAGTTTTATTTTTGCAACTATATCAAAGAGACATTCTAATTCTATTCCAGCATGATACTTATTTCACTATTCTACCACATACATATAAAATGAGACTTTTCAACTCAGTGGTGTCTGTGGTACCTTCTGAACATTACAACTGTGAGATCTTATATAACTTGCTCCATCATACCTTTTTCTAATAACTACAGTACACCACAGAGTTATGACACCTAACTTGGGCAATATTTCTTCATCACTCTCTCCCTCCTCCTCTACCTTCACCAATTATCCCACCTCAGCCTCTGCTCCCACACACCACTTCCACTAACAACCCCTCCACCACCACCACCACCACCACTACTAACCCCTCCACTCAAACCTCCATCTCCGAACAACCTCCTCCACTTCCACACCCACCACCACCCACCTTACAGCTCTACTTCCACCATCGTATAGAAAATTCCACAAGAATGAGGTCAAGCGAGGTTAAGTGGTGGAATGAGGTCAGGTCATGGGAAGGAGGTCTATTATTGAGGAAATGGCAAGAGGAAGGGAGGGAAGGAGGGAAAGACGGGTGAGGGGAAGGAGGGAAAGACGGGTGAGGGGAACGAGTGAGTGGGATGGCAGGACGAGGAGAAGGTGGTGACAGAGGTGGGACAGCAAGCAAGCAAGAAGGAAATAGAAGGACCGGGAGAGAAATAGAAAGACCAGGGGAAGGGAAGGGAAGGGAAGGAAGGGGGGGTGGAGGAACAAAAGAGAGGGCAAAGATTATTCAATTCTCAAGGGAAGGGGAGAGAAGAGGGGA
>JAWQEG010004543.1:0-31449 GCA_033782935.1 Petrolisthes cinctipes | reverse complement strand
GAGCCATCGTACGGTACCACACCATCCACAACACCACCTGACGTTCTTGCATAGCGACCTCCTAACCTCACAATGTATTACACCATATTATTGTACTCTTACATTTATGATCATCCTAACATTTTGAAGTATATAATTGTAATTATTACATTACAATAAGTAGTTCTGTTGTCTCACATATGATTTTGAACTTTTTTGAGAATAATGTTGTCATGAATGAAAGATGATTGTTCCTTCCCACTGTTATTGTCATGGTTTACAGTCAGTGAAGATGTACCATATATTTAACTCATGTCTCAATCATGACAATAAACAACATAATAATATTATTCTCACAAGAGTTCACCATAGTACCAATGAGGTAGCCTACCATAACAGAACTTTGGATTGCGACTATACCTACATGGATCAGCATCACATGACTCGAGGTTTGGCTATAGCTTGTTGTTCCTAAATTACAGAGGTGAGGGAGCAATTCAGGAGAAGGGAAAGCCATAGCAGCAGCTCTGAAGATGCTGGTGCTGATATTCTTCTTCCACATCACCATGATAACCAACAACAACTGCCAGGTATAGAAACAACACCAGACCATATACAAGAACATCCATGGTGTTGACGATGGTGTGGTACTGTACTGATATCATGGCTCTGTTGTTTGTCTATGGATCCAATGTACTGGTACCATGTCATCGTATGCACCACAAATGTTCTTGAATACCATATGGCTCATGTTTGAAGAGAGAAACTCTTGACAGTTTATGAGAGGGCTGCCCAATTCTTTCCAATATGTGTCCAAAAACAGATCCCCTATTAAAGTTGGTCACCTATTAACCCGCTATACCGGTTTCAGATATTTTTACTATCTTGTATAATGGTGGTGAATGCTCTTGGCACAGTATTAAGACATTGTTTAAGTTGAGGTAAATTGAAACATTGAACTTTAAGCTTTTCCATCCTATTGAGTTTCCAGGCACAGTTAGACTGTTGCAAATTCTCTCACCCTCTTTAAAACTTATATTGACAGAGGACAGAAATGTTTGTGCCAATGTGCTATGCCCTATGCATCCATATTTTGATGGTTACTTATGCATGTATGTCTCTAGCATTGGTAGGATGGATGAAGGCAGTGAGGGAAGCGGTAAAGGAGACCAGAGCAATCAGCCTCACCCAGCTGTCCCGGACACTCCTTGGCTCCCAGACCTTGCGACATAAACACCGGGCACAGCTGGACACCGAGGGCAGAGTGTTCCATGTGCTGGGCAGGGGACAAAGATATACCGTAGTACGGATGAGAGTATGAGGAAGAGTCTAAGGATGAGAGTAAAGGCAACATCAAGGTTGAAGAGGAAGAGGGTGGCACGAAAAACAAGAAAGAAGGGAAAGACGAAGGTACAGAAGAGGACGGAAAAGAGACTCCAATATCCAGAGAGGCCGGGGAGAAATAGTTTTAATGAGGATAGATTCTGGTTCATACAGGGTGAGGTAGGGGATAAGCAGCCTCTCGTCCTATTAGTTGACAGGGATAGTCAGAGGGGACGGGCATTGCTATGGCTATCACAGACTATTTACTACTGGAAAACGAAAAGGAGAAAAAGGATAAAGGGGATGACAGAACTGCTGACCAGAAAGGGAGAATAACATTGGAAGAAGATACATCAAAGATATAAAAAGCAGCATAGAAAGTGACAAAGAAAAGATGCTAGACAAAGAGGAGGAGGGAAGATATAGACAAGGAGCAGAAGAAAATGGTGGTGGTGGTGGAGTGTTTGTGAGAGGACCACAACCCTTCCTACAAGAGGTCCTGATTGCTCTCCTTCAGTCTGGCCTTGACCCTCACCAAACACACTTTTATATTCACAACCAGGTACAGTACAGTGTAGTGGCCACCTTCCCTCATTCTTATTCTTAGTAGAATTATCATTATTATTATTTCTGTCAAAATTTTATCAGCCCCATTGACCACCCCTAGAAGTGGAAAAAATGTAAACCGAAAAAAATTACTACAGTACTGTATTGTTATTATTTTTATTATTATTATCATTATTATCATTATTATCATTATCACTATTGCCATTAATACACTGTATTTTAGTACTATACTGTACTATCCATATTATTATTATCCAAACATTACCCCATCATCCATTCTGTTTCCTCATCCATCCCATCGATATCACCAGGTATCTGAATACGACCTGCTGTTGAGGGAGTGGATGGACCTGCTGAGGGAGGACAGGTTCACCGTTACACAGATGGAGGCAGTGAGGTCCCAGGCTCATGTCAGGAACCACCTCCTGTGAGTGTCTGGCCTTGACTGGGGACATCTGAATTGAGTTACTTTTATTTTGTGTGAGGGAAAGGTTTTATTGATTTTTTCAGTTGATCTGTCTAGCTATATTTTTGTATTTATATATTGTATTTGTGTATTTATGTATTTACTGTAGCTACCTATTATATATGTATTTTATGGATAGGGAAGGTTGCACACTGGTGGCTCTGCAAAAAAAAAAAAAAAAAAAAAAAATTAATAGCCAGACAGCATTCCTTCATGGTTTCCCTCTCATTTCCCAGGTCAGAGTGTGAGAGGTTGGAGTGTAAATGGTATGTCAACTTTGATACCTCAGCTTTCATTAACCCCGGTGTCCTCCCTCGCCTCCTGCTACACTCCCGCCATCCAGTCATCACACCAGCCATAAGGTATCAGTCTCTCTCTCTCTGTCAGTTGCCGTAAAGTCATCACCAAATCCTGTCGCCTCTCAAAGTAAGATGGTGCTAATTATGCCATTTAGTGTGGGCAAAAATCCAGTCTGGAATGTATGAATCTTAAAGAGTACATCATCGTCAAGTATGTGCCATTCATGACGCTGTGTCTGAATATCGGAGGTAGGCTAATCAAAAGACTGGAGAGGCAATGTGACTTTTGATGATTGTACATAGGTAAAGTCTATAGTTTTCACTCACCTTTTTGAAACTGTAGCAAATCAGAATGAGGTAATGTACTATTGAGGAACTTCAGCTACAACAACCACGATTATTCCTTCACCAGAATACAGGATGGGATGGAGTCAACATTCCTCCGTGATCTGGACCCCCACACTGGTCTCTCAGCCTCATCTTGGGACCATCTGCCCCTTCTTGATGGCCACCTCACCACTGCCAGGTGACTCAAGGTTTTACAACATTATCCTTGACTACTTAATGAACAAGAAAATTCATTTTCACCGAATACTGGTAATGGAAATAATGATACTTTAAAATGGTGTGAGTAAGTTTAGCACAAGAAAGGAAAATGAACTTTTTTCATTTTATAAATTTGCGTGAATACATGTCACATTAAATGATGAGGAAGATGAGACAACTGTTGATGAGATAATTGGCTCGGGGGTACATGCCCGTGACCCAGTTGTCCCCACTTCTGTTGTCTTCGAAGACACAGATCTCACAATCTCCCTGGCTCTCTTTTGGGGGTCCGAGCATCTGCGCAGCTTCAGTCAACTAAACTCGGGACTGCTCGGCCAGATAGTTTTGGGAACTACAACAACAACAACAACAACATTCATATGAAAACTAATGGCTGCTACTTTCCTTTATGTCACTCATAATTGTTATGTACAGGTATAATTATACAAATGCAGTACAGTACTCTATTGGTCAATATCATACCTCCAGCCTCATGAAGGCACAGGCCCATAAATCTGTAGCCAAGTTGTTCTTTCACTCATTTATAAATACAAAAACATTAGTAGGCAAGTATGAAACCTACCATTTTGGTAATTATTGAAATTTCTAACTCAGTATTTTCTTTCAGGGTTGAGTGGCATGCCAGCTGTGTGAAGAAAATATATGCAGTGCACAGGAAGGTGTTTGGGCTGTTGTCCTTACATTACTCTCCCCCAGCCTCACCTTCACTCACTCACCTCTCTAGTCAAGAACTCCAGGACACAAGTGTTCCGTCAGACCCAGGCTTTACAGAGACAGATGTAGATGAATCCTTTTGTCAGGCTCTACGGTTGTCAGGTGTTCCCATGATGGTCTTGATGGAACCCAACCTGGGAGGTTTAGTCAATACTAGCGGACACACACCCACCACACCTGACCTAGTCTCCCTCGCCTCAAACCCTCTCATCTGGAAGGTGAAGTACCTCCAGCCAGACTGGCACCAGATCCTCAGAGGAGAATTATTCAGGATTAATAGGGTGAGAAATTCTAGCACTTCTGTATTCTGTCTGTCAGTCTGCAAGTCTTCACTAAACTAAACCAATGCATCAATAGTTGGCTACTGCCACCCCATCACCCCTAAGAGTAAATCAGAGACAGTATTCTTGTCCCCACATCTGCAACCGTAGATATGAGGGATGAAGGAGAGCAACACTTCTCAATCTGAGTTGAATCAGTTACTTAGGCTAGCGTGATGGTTCTGGCAAACCTACACACACACTCTTGTTGATTCAACACTGGTTAATGAGTGTTGCTCGGCTTCACCCCTCATATCCATGGTTACGACGGTAACATTATAATTATGTTTGTATTGATTATGTTATTTGTAAGTACTCCCATATCTCCCTACAGCCATGTCCAGAGGTGTACCAGTTTCCCACCTTCACTGCGCAGTTCTGTGAGGACCTTCTGTCTCTGGCCAATGAGCGGGATCAGTGGTCACCAGCACTAAAGAAGGTAATGTAGGTGTGATGTTATTCATGCAACCTCCAGCCCTCCAGGACCCAGGCACAGTAAGCTGTTGCCAAATTGTCCCTCCATTCATTCAATTGGGGGAAAAAATATCATATATGGCTAATGACTCTTATGATAGACACTTTACAGAAGTAAAATACTTGTTTACTATCACTTTCTTCCTCTTTTATATTTCTCTATTTCAGAATCCAAAAAAAAGTGGAAGAAAAACAAGTTCACAACACTTTCTTCTATCTTGTTTATCCTTTATTCCAGGATATGAGGAAAAGTGAAACAAAGGTGGAGGAAGTTCCAACAGTGGACCAGTACCTGTCAGACCTCAAGCTGGAACCTCTACTGACCAGTCTACAGTCAGATGTGTTACAACAGCTGCAGCTCCTTGCCTTCCCTTACTCTACACCTGTAAGTGTAATGAATGTGCACGTTAAGTGTACCCAAGTTTCAGTGTCAGCAGTGTTTGTATGTGTATACGTGTGCCACTAGTGAGTGTATGGACAGTATATTAACCAGCGTAAATGTAATAATGAGGTATTCCAGGGAGGAAACAGGTGTCAAAGGTGAGCTATTCATTGATTGTTTTTATTACAGGACAACATAACAATGGCGCTGGTGGCTCGTTTCCAAGCTGGTGAGGTGGCAGGGCTGAGCCAACATCACGATGCTTCGGCCATCTCCTTCCTTGTTACACTCGCCGACCAGTCACAATATCAGGTATAGTATTGGCTCATTATTCACTGGGGTTATGGGTATAAAATGTTTATAGCAGGTACTGATTCAATGACAAGGTCATGGTAGCCCTGCCTCAGGCCCCTACACCCCTGAGTGAGGTAATATGAGACATGGGGTGTGTGAAAGAATCGTTGGTTGGTGATGACATTGGCCTCAGTGACAGGCATGAAACTTATGTCCAGTGTTGGATTATAAATTAACCAAATTCATGCAAGTAACATTTTTCCCCTCAGGGTGGTGAGTTGGAGTTTCCTCGGCAGAAGTGTCGAGTGAGGCCAGGCGAGGGGGAGGTGCTGGTGTTTCCTGGCCGCCTCACCCACCCCAAGACCCTTCACAATGTTACCCAAGGCATTCTTCACCAACTCATCATCCATTTTGACTCCATCAGACTCCGTCACTTCCAGTAGCACAGCACTAAGCACTAACCAGTAAATACTGTTGCTAATTTGAAGGCATTTTCTACTGTCAATGTTGTATATTTATATCACCATTGGAAACTACCATGTTTTCCCAGGCATTTGTTATTCATTAATTGATCTACTGGTTCTGTGGTAAATATATCTGTGTAATATAGAGGGTTTACTGTACAACCAGGGGATTTGTATATGCAATCCATCACTATTAGTACCCACAAACCTAATAAATTTGACATTGACAGTAGAATACTTGTTAAATTGGCAAAAGTTTTTGGTAAGCCACTGGTGATTCTTACTAACCTTCTACTTGTTAACACTGGGTTTATTTTAAAGCGGTTTTAAGGAGGTGGTTGTCTTAAGAAATGCTGGTTTTAAGAACAAGAAGCCAATATATTTATTGTTTAAAAATTTACAATGTAACGCAGATTCAACACTGGTAACATCTTACAAAAATATAAAAAAGTATTACAGGACATCCTAGAGAACATGGCACCCAGTTTAAGGGTGTAAGTTATTGTCAGCAGATTAGAAACTTATGATTACTATATAAACTTTAAACACAAAACAGCATTAATATTGAGAAAATTCTTCATGGCAATAGTTTGAAGGAATCAAGTAGCCAACAATTTGCTGGAAATAACTTACTCCTTACAACACACTCAGGGTTGATTGACTCATATCATTAGTGAATGGTGTTACTGCCAGTGGTGTCAAGTGCTGGAGGACACGTAATGAAAGATTATTCATATAAAGTACAGTTGCAGACAATACTTCCTTTCCACTCTAATGGTGTTTCTAACTCGTAATGAATCTATGCACACTGAAAAAGTTTAAGAGATGCATTACAGGGGTTAGAAATACCATTAGAGTGTAAAGGAATCATTGTCTGGCACCTGTACATACAGTAGTAGGTCATGGCAGTCAGTGGGAGCAATTCTTGTGAACGAATCTGAGCATCAAGCCCGAGTGTGTTAAGTTTCTGTTAAGAACCCTGTGATATTGTCAGTAACTGGAGGATCCTGATTCCTTCAAATACTGCCATGAAACCACTTTTACTGATGGAGTGTGTTCCATGGTACAGTCAGGAGGAACCATTATCCTCCTACTGTAAACAATTACATGGTTCATAAGAGACTGATACTCTGTAGTGGCCCTCAATATAACAAACATTTCCTTCTCCATCATCATCACACTATTGCACTTGTAAGAAATGGAAATCTACTGTTATATCATTGTACTGTAACATTTCAAGGGATACTGGTTTGGGAACATTAAACTTCTGCAAAGGTTTGATACAATTATAATGTATGCACTGTATTCTTGTTCACTACAGTTGTCACCAAAAGTCCTGTTTGGATTCCCCATCAGATTATATTAATTGGAATATTGGGAATAGGCTAAAATCCCATCTAGAACGGATGAAGTTTAGGGTACGTCGGCATCTGAATATCGAACATAGCCGACAGACAAGGGTGACGACAGGACCTGGTAGTACTGTACTACAGATGTGTAACAGAATGCCTTACCAGTTGCTTGAAATGCTCAATGCCTACAAGTACTCAGGACATGTAGCTAGCTGCCTTTCAGGTCATTATTGTAGCAATGTAAACAGTATATGGTTGTAGTTCAGCATGTCTAATTAGGAGGACAAAGGTTCACTGGATTCTTACACCCAGCTGAGTTCCTGATTATGTGAAATGGAGGCAAGAATTAATAACCAGTATTAAAACATTTTAGGCCTTTCATACTTTGTTTACTAACAAGGTTATTTAAAAGCTATACAGTAAGTGATAAATTATGCAAGGTTAACTCATACTCTCACTTGCTTGCTGATTCAGCATTTTCACCATGGCCTATTATGTAAATATCTGTTGTTTCTGAGTACTTGTAGGAAAGATTAAAATGGGAATTCTATCACTGAAATTCTTTATGGGGAATTATATTGTGGCCACGTTGAAGGTTACCGATTCCCCTAACTATGCCCAGAAACAGACCTCTTCAGTATGCCAGCAGCTGGTCTGTTACATGGCACTGTAAGGAGGAAGCACTATCCTCAAATATTCCAGTGATATAATTCACCCCTGAACTAAGCACTTTCATTCACCACTAAGTGTTGTTGTAGAAATATGATGCTGAAATGGCAACAGTGTTCTCTCACCTGAACATGTCGACATACTCATCCTCCATGGGGTGAGTCTCTCCCACGACCACCAGGGAATGCAGTGGACCACCCAGGTCTATTGTGGCCATTTCTTGTAGGGTACATGCCTTAAGGCACTGTGACTGGGAGCCAACCCGTGCCACGCCCATGACAAGGTGATCTGGGGTGAGGGGAGTTGGTTGACCCTCTGATGTTCTCTTCTTTATAATCTCTAAAAGCTGTGATGCTCCCTGGGAGGCCATCATGTATCTTGGGGGCTCGTACACCTTACGCCCCTTCATTAAATTCTTGACACTCTGCTCCTTCACTTTTATATCCAGAAGGCAGAGTGTGTGCCAGCCCTCATCTAAGTTACTACAGATCTTGTCATAGAAGCTGTCTGGCTCCCACCCATCCTGCCAGAAGGGTATGGACACAGTCTCCCCGAAGGAGTAAAGTTGCAAACCACAGCACCCAACGGCATTCAAAATAGACGCGTTATGGACAATGTTAACAGGGATATTCTCATCCAGCGCCCGGACAACAAGGTCAGTGTGGGTTGTGGCACCCAAGGGATCACCAACTACCAAGAGGGCAACGTCCCCACTCCTTGTACCCTGAAGAATGTCATCAGATCTCTGCTCCACCATCTCCCTGTCAGCCACTGTCACCTTCCTGCCAAACAGTACCTCCATGGCCTCCACTCCACCATCCATGATGGACGTGTACCCTTCCAGGAACACTTGGCGGCACTTCTTGATAATCTCCAGACCTTTCACAGTCACATCTCCTGAAAAAATGTTAATCGATCTATCAATAGCTCTGACATCTCGCCCCCTCCAGGAACAACTCCCAAGGGGATGGCCATGGCAGAAGAGTAATCATCTCCCTTATAATTATAACCATCCATATAAACATTAAATAGCCTTTGTGACATGACATATCCCTGTCTCGGCCTTACACTAATTTAATAGTTCTCACTTTGCCACCCTCTACTACACATATGTTTTTGTTTCTCTATAGAAGGCTGCAAGATATAGCAGGGATATTCTACTAGAATCCATCTTTTTAACCTAGTAAGAATGTACCAGCTTTATCATTTAATTCCTAAGCTTTTGACGAGAGGTAAATGCTAAGCAAGACAAATTAATTGAACTAGAACAAAACATTTACACATTTAAGAAACTACCAATACTTCACAAATAATGACTGCTAGTTAAAGCATATAACATTATAAAAAATAATCCCACTCACCAGGCTGGCCAAGTCCTAAGCCAACTATATGAAAGACTCCCCGTCCAGTCTCATTCTTTTGCCTCTGTTCTTGTTTCCCATTGAAGTGAGTAGCCAACTTTGCCAGAGCTTCCTCTTCCATTGGGTGGCACTCCCCACACACCACCAGCGAGTGCAATGGTTCACCCAGGTCACTCTCAGCCAGCTCTTGTGTTGTATAGGAGCATCAAGAGGTCAGGATAATGAGCAAACTCACTTGTCAGAATGAGTAAGAAAATTGTATTCGACAAGGAGCCTTTCTAATGTTGATGTTTTGCCATAGCCTTTTCAAATAAAAGACATGTCTAGAAGAAGCAGTAGCAAAATGTCTACAATAAAGGCTCCTTTTTTAATTATGTTTTCTTGCTAAGCATATTTCAATATATCTGCCCCAAGAGGTGGTGGCAAAGTATTCAAACGATATCAGTAATATATAGGAATCTAAAACACCAAATACTTTACTGGATCTAGTAGTACCATTTAGTGGATAAAACCATTTAAAAACCTGTTGTTACTATTTGAAGCAAGTGTATAATATTCCATTTAAATGAGCACAAAGATGCAGGGAGCAAATTACAATGAGAAACCCACAAGGGGATCAAACCTGGATGTATGATTATCCTCTACTCTCTTATTAATGGTGGTGTAGTACAATGGTTAACACCTGGGTCTCATAGTCAGAGTATCCATTTATTGATCAGGGATCTGTTGATGATTTCCTCCTAATTTTCCAGGATTAATCATTGTAGCCAAGGCTTGAGGAGACTTTCATTGTACAGTACCTTTAAAATCCATTATACACAGCATACCTTTTAGTGAGCCTCTGAGGATGTATTGAGATGGAGTGCCAACCCTGGCCAGGCCCACACACGGTGTATCCTCATTCAGTAACCATTCCCCTTCCCCCTGCTGCCCTGCCTGGCCTGCTCCTGCTTCTCTATGCCGCCTCATCACCTCCAACATCTGCTGAGCTGCCTGGTGGACCCGCATGTACAGTGGGGGTTCAAAAATCTTGCGGCCACGAAGGAGGTTCTCAAGACTCTGTTCCTTCACCTTGATGTCTGGAAGTTGTATATAATTAGGGAACAAATATAATACAGTGCACAACATTATACAAAGTTATATCACCTGGTTTCCCTGGAGTGCAGGGTGTAACAACCCCCTCAATATCCCCATCCTTGGAAGCAAATAATGAAAAGTAGCATGGTCCTTTAAGGGTTAAACAACAAATTGTATTCATCATTATCAAAATGATTCACCACCCTCTCCAGTGCATTCTACCACCTCATTTCTTCAATAACAGCAAGTTTGGTTGTACCTGCAAACCTATACACTAATCACAGCAAGCACTTAAATTATTACAAAACGAACAATGGAAACCCTGGCCAACTATAAAAAAAAATCCACCCATCAAGCAGTAACCGACTCCTTCCCATAAATACTTTTGGTATTCCTTCGGACACACACCAATCCCTCTTGTCTCTCTTCAGCTGTCCATTGCCTACATTACCAAGATCTTAAACTTCAACATACAACCAATTCCTTAACATCTGGAAAGAGGCCATGGCACAAGTATGTTTACCATTATTTGTGGATGTCAATTTTACTTACCACTGATAACTACAGTAAAACATTCATGTGTTAAATAATAATACCTACAGTACATTGTCAGCCATTTATAAAGGCAAAAGGGATATTGGATACAAGAGAAATTCTTTGAGACATGAGTGCACCTTTCTATACAGACATCAGAGACAAAAGGGTATGGAGGTTCAAAGGTATATAGGACACAACGAAAATTGTAAACGCAAGACGAGTATACCTTGTATACCGACATCACAGCCTAACCAAAGAGAGGGTGTGGTGAGTGTACCTTGGTATATGGACATCACATCCTAACCTAAGAGACAGAGGGTGTGGAGGTTCTTGCTGAGGTTCTTGTTGATTTTGTGGCAAAAGCTGGTGGGCTCCCATCCGTCCTGCCAGAAGGGTACGCTGACAGTCTCACCGTAGCGGTAAAGCTGTAGCCCGCAGCATCCCACAGCACTCAGTATGGACGCATTACTCACAACCTGAAGACCATATTAACATTGTCAGCGTTATAGAGTCCAAGTCACAGGGTTGTCAATATTTAGGTGGAGTCGAGTCGGTAAATTTCCCACGTCTCAAACTCGGATTGTTGTAACTACAGTTAGGAGGTAATAATATGCACAATATACATTAAGTATATTTCATTTACAAGTTGTTAGTATTGTGTTTACTTTGGTTGGAGTCAAAGACAGGGTCATAATTATAAAAATTCTTCAGTCAAAGTTGTGGTTGAAGTCAAGAAATATTTGGACACCTCACAACCCAGCAAAATATCCTTTATTCCTTGCCTAACTTCCTTGTGTTTATGTATGTTTAGGGAAAGATGATGTGTGCAATCCAATGTTGTAATTAACATGCTGCATCACAAAGCTATAATATTAATTCGTTCTTTCAATAATCTCAAAACACCCACAATTCAGGCAATAGCCTTAGCAAATTTTTATTAACATAAATTTGGCATAAAGATCAGTGTATCTGGAAGGAAATGAGAAGCTCATGTGCATGTGAGACTTCAACCTGGTATCAAGATCAATGCACCTGGACGGGAATGGCAAGCTGGTGTGCACGGAGATAAAGGTCAGTGTGCGTGGTGGCCGCCAGGGGGTCGCCAACCACTAGAAGGGCCACATCACACGTTCCTGCACCAGCCAGCAGGGTATCAGATGCCTGCTCCACCTGCTCTCGGTCTGCCACCAGGATCTCACACCCATAGAACGCCTCCTGCAAAGTTAATCTTCCGTCAATATAGTTTTTGTTTTTTTGTGATATTATCCAAGAACCAGTTGTGTTGAAGCTAAACTAATGATGTACTGAATATTACTCAAACTTTCAACCTTTTGTCAATGGGTTTTTTGTTTTGTTGTGATATTATCCAAGGAGCAGTTACGGTTGGGTTGGGTAAAATGATGTGCTCTACATTACTGTATTATAATTTTGAGTCTTCGGATAATGAGTTTTATTTTTATATTGATAATTTCTCCCCCAAGCTCAACACCAATAATAACCAATTCAACATCATATTAGGTGGAGGTTTTCATGCCAAGATGTCAGCCTAGTATTTAAACATACTATTCCCAGAGGCAACAGGAAAACACAACCCCAACTTCCTCATCAGTTTCAGGAATGCTACAACAATAACAACAACAACATAATTACAAATGTGTAACAACAACAAAGGTACAGGAGAGAGTATGTCAAAGAAAATCCAAGAATACTCACCAAGGCCTCCTTACCACCTGCAAGAATGGAAGTGTATGCTTCCAGATAGACACGACTGCATCCCTTCACCAGGTCCCGAGCCCTTGCCGCCACATCTTTGGCTTCACCCAGCCCCAACCCCACCAAGTAGAACACCATTGCCCCTCACCATCCACTGTCAGTCTCACACACTCTGCTGAAAATGATACAGTACTGTAAATGGAAATGAATCCATCAAGTTGACCATAACATCCCCATTAATTAAGGTTGTAACACGACATCATCAATCTTGTGATTTCTTTAGCTCAAACCTTAAAGAGGAAGGACCATCATAATAATCTGGGAACTATTGTAAAGCTGCCTTCATGTTTATGTAAATGTTATGTAATATAGAGACAGCAAATATCCTTCAAGGCTGAGCATCCTGTAACTATTTATATACATACAAAGCTGACGATCACCCCCAAAAGGTTGTGAATATTATTGGAACTGCCACAATATTACACCTTCAATCATAAACAAATACAGTATATAAAAAAATTCTACATCCAGATCTCTCCTGTTTTTTAATCACTCGAGGCCAACTTGGTAAAAATTCTATAAAAATTCACATAACTTTTTCTGTGATCTGACAATCCAACAATGGGGCTTTATGGCTATCACTAACTGACAATGTATTTGTTAAATGCTTCCATCACCCAAAACTCCAATATTTTCAGAATCCCAGGTTCTCATCAAGCATATTGAGGTAATGGGATGTATCTTAGGAAACACTATGTTTTGTTTGGAAAACTCACACATACATAACTCTGAATATCTTCTATATCCAAATATGTTTTAGCGGTATTTATCTAGACTATTGCCGTTTTGTAGTAGTGTTGCCAGATCCAGTTAGGTCCCAGTATTATGCCTCGGTCAGGTCCTGGTACCTTACCACAGTTAGTTCCCGGTAGTTTGCCCAGGTTAGGTCCCGGTAGTCTGCTGCGGTCTAGGTTAAGTTAGGTAAGGGCAGGCTAAATTCAAAATGCCTCATTTATCTTGGAAATGGGGAATTTCCTAAGAAAATGCCATAGAAGAAAAGTGTTTTAGAATGGTATAAATTACAGGGTAAAGAGGGTAAAAACATCATAATAGACAATGGCAATAGATTAGATAATTACCGTTTTAGCTTGAGAAAACTTTGAAAACCCCAGCATAGCTTTGACAGATCTCATAACATTATGGCTATAAAAGTCATCAATTCTAAATCAAAACTAAAGACTGTATGCTAATTTAAGTGTTTTCCATCACTCAAACCCACAATTCCCAGGCTCTCCCCCCAAGACTGTAGGGGCGAGACGAGTGGAGGCAAGTGACAAAATACCGGTACGCCATTTCCAACAATAAACAAATAGAACAACATATAAATAATATAATGACATTCCAAGACCATAAAAAAGTGAATAAACAGTCAAATGCTGCGAGGCGTGATTGACGAGTCTTTCCGAATAAGTGAGAAATTAAAACTTGATACGAGACAACAAACGTTAAGAGAAAAATGCAGAACGAACAACACACAAACACAATGAAACTCGTCTAATATAAAAAGACAACCTACTGTCACATGGTATAAATTAATTACATGGCCTTAATATTACCTCATTCACCAGGCAACACGAGGGAAATGACCGCGGGAACTTGCTAAAAAAGGGGGAGGAAATATTATCAGTTGAAGGCGCCTGCTGAACTAACTAACGATGCCCCGAGGGAAAGAAGAAGTTGTAGCTGCCTCTGTCAGTGTTGCCAGGTCTGCTTCAACCCTTCACAAAATTTCCCCAACTTCAACATCATCATCTTCATAAGTTCTTCTTTCGGCTACTATTATTAGTCTCTTAGTAGGGGTCGCCACAGTGGATCACCCGTTTCCACCTTGCTCAGTCTTCTACATCCTCCTCTGTTACCCCTACCACCTGCATATCCTCCTTCACTGCATCCATAAACCTTCTTTTTGGTCTTCCTCTCTTCCTCCTTCCTGGTAGATCCATTTCCAGCATCTTCCTTGCCACATACTCCTCGTCCCTCCTCCGTACATAACCAAACCACCTTATTATATTACTACAGTTTCACTATCGTCATACATGTCCTTCACCACCCTCACGTACTTCTCTACCACTCCTGACTTAATTCATCATACAATACCACAACTCTTCTAGTTTTCTCATTATAATCCTTCTTCAAGTAGACATGGAGAACTTCAACATCATAATTACACTCTTTACCCTTAACAATTCCCTGTTTACTCTTGAACATTGACGGTCTTTTTGGTATTTCGTCTGATAGAAAGTTCCCTGTTTGCTCTTGAACGATCTGTATATAATTTCCCTGTGTGGAATCTGTGGACTTCAAAATTTCCTAAAACAGAGAAATTTCCCTGCACCTGGCAACACTGGTCTCTGTAAACAATGTCCATCGTGCCTATACATTTTATCACAAATTATTATTATTATTTTTATTTTGCATATTATACCACCATGCATATCCCCATACTATAGTCAGAAATATGGTAAGAATAAATACATAATTCCCTCTTTAACTCTGCGACCACGTGTGTAATTATTTTTCTATATTTGGCATATATATTAGTAGTTATTGTGTTCTTATTTAATTATATTGGATGTGCTTTTCCACGAGTAGGCTACTACTTAAATGCATGAGTAAAAGTAAGTGGTATATCATTGTCATGGCATTTGGGAGTAAAAGAAACCAGCCAAAATGTTCTACGATAAGGCAATATTATACTTTTGAGGTCAAACAAACAGGATATTATTATATGCACTCTGAGGAGATTCACCTTATTACTATAACATACAATACATTAAACAGTAAAAGAAAAGGAGAAAAATATAAAGCGAGGAACCGTTGCAAAGGTATCTATGTAACCCTTGTCTGTGGTGGCTACTATTATGTCTGTGGGCTAATAACAGTATTATCACATTCGCGGTTAACATGCCAGTTGAGGCTATTTGAGATATGCCTTCCACCACATGTCCCATTCGCCGATCTCTCCCAGACTTGTCAAAATCCCAGCAGTAATGGAGAGTTTGCAATACTCCAGTCAATTAATTAAAGACCCTGTGATCGTGTATGAGATTTGGTTTCTTCTGATTCCTCAACTCTCACTTACATCACCCTCTACCCGTACACATGCTTTTGCATCTACATAAAATGCCTCTCTCACACTTCTTTCACCTCCTCACTTCCACTCACAGTAACTCCATCCTCTCTCTTCATTCTCACGCTACCAGACTTTCCTTCTCTTCTTCCTCTCTTCACCTCCTTCCAGAATAATTTCTTGTTTTCTTTAAACTTTTCACTCAGTTTCCTACCAAACTCCTCATCTACTCTCCTTTTACTCTCACTCACCATCCTCTTCACTTGGCTCTTACATACATTGTATTCTCTCTTCCACCTCTCTTTCACTTCCTCTGTAATGTTCTCCTATATGCCTTCCATATCTTCTCTACTGCGTCTTTCTCTTCTTCTGACCACCAAGCACTCCCTTTCTTGCCCCTCTTCTGTGTCTTGTATGCCACTACCTCTGCTGCTGTCCTCATCACTAGTGCCTTAAACATTTCATACAATCATTCACTCCTACTCCCTCCCCTATATCCAACCTTGCATCCTTCACTACCTCACCCACCCTCCTCTAATTATATTCCTCTCTATACTCGATGTTATTCAATCTTCTTCCACTTGCCATCTGCCTCTTGTTCCCCCATCTATCTTTCATACCATACTCCCATTTTGCTCTGACCCTAAATCCTCACCATAACCGCATAAAATTGATTTATTAATTTATATAGTGGTCAGAGCACTGAAACATAATGATATCATCTTCTGCGACAGTTTGGCTATAAAATTCCCTCTTGGCTATTTTATCAGGTCCACTTTGGCTATAAAATTATTGGCAACCTTGTGTAGCTGACAGACAGGCAGTTCACCGGGGCGTCAGAGGCAGCTTATTTATTCCTTTATTATATTTATTATTTACTTTGCCTCTTTGTATTAGACACTACTTGATAATGGCGGCATTTGAGGGTATGTATGTATGTATATATGTGTAATTAAGGTACTACTAATGAAGTTATGTATTAAATGAATTATCGACATATTTTCAATGTGTTTATTTCTGTATTATTATTATTGTATTATTCTATTCTGTTGTAGTAAGTTAGATAATATATTGTTGGGTTTGGTAAATTTACAGAAGAACTGGGTTCACTATATTGTGTATTTTAGTATCATTACCCACTATTTTGGACCATTCTAAAACACTTTTATTCTATGGTGTTTCTTTCGGAGATGCCCCGTTTTCGAGATATGCCCCGTTTTACAAACATAATTTGGAAATTAGTCTGACCTCACCTGACCTGACCTAACCTAACCTAGACAACATCAGACTACCGGGACCTAACCTGGGCAAACTACCGGGACCTAACCTGGGCAAACTACCGGGATATAACCGGTGTAAACTATCATAAAGTGACTGGGGCAAATTCCCAGGACCTAGCCGGATGTGGTAACACTGCGCGATCCTAGCTAAAAACCCAGTTATTCTGTAATAATACCTTGGGTTTTGTAATACCTGATACAGTAATTAAATACAGTGCAATAATGCAATACCCGATACAATAATTAAATACAGTGCAATATTGCAATACCCGATACAATAATTAAACTGCAATAATGCAATACCCGATACAATAATTAAATACAGTGCAATAATGCAATACCCGATACAATAATTAAATAGTGCAATAATGCAATACCCGATATAATAATGCAATACCCGACACAGTAATGCAATACCCGATACAATAATGCAATACCCGACATAATAATACAATACCCGATACAATAATTAAATACACCACAATACTGGGCAATACAATACTATGTGTGTCCGTATTCAAGAACCCCTTGTGGTACATACGACGGCATGGTACCGGTACGATGGCTCTACTGTTTTTCCACTAATGTTCTTGAATACCCGATTATTATATTCCACTTGAAAATTGTCAAAATACGAGGGCAATAGCTGAAATATTTTTGCTGGTAATATTTTGTAATGAATAAAATAAGTAGATAATACTAAATAATTTTATATTCACCAAATCCAATAGTATTTTTTAGTGGTAATATTTTATAATGAATGAAGTGTGTGGATAATACCAGATAATTTTATATTCACCAAACCCAATAAAATTTTCTACGTAAGTGGTAATATTTTGTGATGAATGGAGTTAGTAGAGTTGGATCAATTTAGTAAACATATTCACCAGACCCATTAGTGTAGGAGTTAAGATCAGATGTGTGTTTGAGTTGGGCCTTCCCTTAATTCCCATGGTCTTCCTCGGGAGTTTTATGACCTCGCTGTTGCGGCACCTAATATCAATCGATCAATCCTTTCCCATGACTTTTTGCCCCAATAATAAAAAACAAAATTGGCCCTTGTAAATAGCCCACATTGCCAGTACCTCAAAATACAGCAATATTTTATGAATTTTTGTCATTTTCAGAGATGGGTGTACTGCCAGAGATTGCCAAGGCCGTCGATGAAATGGATTGGACGTGAGTTATATTGACAAGATTATGGTTATAATAAATGTTTATATGCATGGAATAAAAATGGTGTGAGATTTACTTCACTGATATAAATGTAATGGGGTAATTAATATCTTGTGTTCAGATTGGAAGGTTACTAATTCTTCCACACGATGCCATGAGACAGATTGTGTTTACAGTTTTTTTTTTCGTTCATGCATATTGTTTTAACGTGGAATATACAATTATATATCTTTTCAATTACACAAACACTGTCTCTTTATTTTATTTCCTCCAGCCTGCCCACAGACGTCCAGAATGAAGCAATTCCCCTCATCCTTGGAGGTGGAGACGTGCTCATGGCGGCGGAGACCGGGAGCGGCAAGACGGGTGCCTTCTGCCTCCCCATCCTACAGATTGTATGGGAGACACTCAAGGACATCCAGCTGGGCAAGACGTCCAAGGCTGTGGGAAAGGAAGCCTGTGAGTATTGATAGTGAGAACACTTGTGGTATTGACGATGGTGTGGTATTGGTACAGTGATCTCCCAGATGTAATACAGAGCAGCTGTCTTATTGGTCCCACGCCATCATCAACATGTAGTCCTTAGTCATGTACCAAGGCAAAGGGTACTTTATATAAAGCATATTAATAAGTTCTTGTACTCAACACTTTATTTTCCACTCAGTATTCTCTCATTGAAGATCACCAAATGTATACCCAGGGTTTTGTTATTTACTACCAAGCATTACATATTACACTCTTTCCCGCATTGACGACCAATATTTCTTTCAATTGACTGAGTAATTAGCTTCTCTGATCATAACCCTGATCTGTTACTGTACTGTACTGGCCCTCACTCTCCCATCAAGTCTTACCATCTGTTTTTCAGCTCCACACTGGCTGATGAGCTTCTTTGACCGTGATGCTGGGCTGGCGGTGACTCCAGACGGCCTGCGTTGCCAGTCCCGAGACCCCAAGTCGTGGCAAGGCGGCCGCTGCACCAAAGCCGTCACAGGCAAGGGCAAATACTACTATGAAGCCACCGTTTCCGATGAGGGACTTTGCCGTGTTGGATGGGCTACCCCCCAGGTGTGTGGTGTGGTCAATTGGTGTTTCATTTAGCTATGAGTGTTCTTTCTGTTATTGTAATTTACATATGATAGCTATGAAATGATTTAACTATACTCTATTGGTACACACTTATTTCCAAATATATTATTAGTTGTATTCCTTAAAGTACCAGTACTATAAATATAAATAAACCCATTGTTGTATTTTTAGGCTGCTTTGGATTTGGGTACATGCAAGAATGGGTTTGGATTTGGTGGTACTGGCAAGAAATCCAACAACCGACAATTTGACGAGTTTGGGGAAGCTTTTGGCCTCCATGATGTGATGGGTTGTTACCTAGATCTGGATAACATGGAGATAGGTTATAGCAAGAATGGCACCGACTTGGGCAAGGCTTTCACCCTGAAAAATGAGTTCAAGAATGCTGTTTTCCACCCTGCTGTTGTACTGAAGGTAGGTTCTTATAAAATTGTTGAGCCTTTTCCATGCGGGTGTCAGTTATATATGGTTGAGCAAATTCGTTTTTTATTCATCACACCTTAATACCAGGTTGTATGACATTTTGATTGAGGATGAAAGACCACCACCCTAGGCCTGGAATGCCCTGGAATTTTATATTCATTCTTTCATTTATTCATTCATTCTTCAACTTTCAGAATGCAGAGATGTCATTTAACTTTGGAGCAACAAACTTCAAACACTCACCCAAAGGAGGATACATAGCATTGTGTGAGGCCCCTAAGGACTGTACTGCCAACTCGGGTGTGAAGGCTGGTGGAGACAAGCCTCAAAAGATTCAACATAATGCACCCCAGGCTATCATTATTGAGGTAACAGGTGTTTACTTTTAGTGGGATTGGAGAAAGAGATGCGTAAGGGAATATTCTCGCCAGTTAATCGATGTATTAGTTAATCTCCTATTGGCAATACTGAGGTCATCTGTTTCCTGGCATAGTTTGGAGAAATTGGTAGCCTGCCAAATAAACTCGTCCCTTCCTAGTTCTCCATATACACCCTGTGTCTAGCACCCACCTCCATCCCCATACATGTCATTACTACCTCTCCTCCATTTCTATCATTCATCAAATAATCAAAGTGCCTTTTCATTGTCACACTGCCAGTAGACAATAGCCAAATTGTTCCTTCTTTTTTCCCTCCACACCAGCCATCACGTGAACTAGCAGAGCAGACACTGAAGCAGGTGCAGCTGTTCAGAATTTACATAGAGAACCCCAAAGTGCGTGATTTGCTGGTGGTGGGAGGCGTACCGGTGAAGGAGCAGATTGCTGCCCTTGGTGCCGGCATTGACATCGTGTGTGGTACCCCTGGCCGCATGGAGGAGCTCATCAACTCGGGGCAGCTATCACTCCAGGCCTGCAAGTTCTTCGTCTTAGATGAAGCTGACGGACTGCTCAAACAGGTAGGTGTAGGGGAAGGCACACTTTAATTGCTAATGTAACTCTGAATTGACGTAGATAATACGGAGATATTTTAGATTCCCTTGCTTAGTCCATGTATCTTGTTGGGCATTTAGTTGACTGTCAGATCACTGAAATCTTGAAATAGTAGACCCTTAATAAAATGTGTTTATATTTAGCATATCTTTTGACACTGTGTATGGTAATGAATAACATCAATCTGGGAAAATATTTTGTGGTCTTCTGTGAGGGTCTGCTTGTAAAACAAGGTGAAGGATGTAAGTATTTGATTGTGTTATATTAAAAGTTTACTGACTCTACTGTGTCATACTTCTAAAGTTAAAGAATTTTGTTGTGTACAGTTTTTCCCTGTTAATTTTCCATTACAGTGATATTAATGCAATGGGTTTCTTAGGGTCATGAGCGATTGATAAACAACATCTACAATGCCATCCCCAAAATTACATCGGATGGCAAGAGGCTACAGATGGTGGTGTGCTCAGCCACTCTTCACTCCTTCGAGGTCAAACGCATGGCTGTAAGTCATTACGCATGTGTTGTTAATGAGACAGGTAGAAAATAAAGGAATTATCCTTATTATATAAGTGAAGAGACGGTTGATGGGAGGGGGATTGAATCTTGTCAGGAGAATCTGTAGTAAGCATGTTTACTTTGAGTAGAAAGAATGTGTGTTCCTTTGCAATTCATCATCAGAGTTTTTCATTTGCTGAAAGTCTTCCCATTCGCCAGTTTTATTCCAGGGCCTTTGAGAAAGTTGCTGAAACTCCTACCACTTGCCAATTATATTTCAAATTCCATAGAGAAAGTTTATATTATCAGGAGCGGCTGATGCACTTCCCAACCTGGGTGGATCTGAAGGGAGAGGACTCCGTGCCAGAGACAGTACATCATGTGGTGGTGACCATTGACCCACGCAATGACCAGTCATGGCACAGTATGAGGCGACATGTTCAGACTGACGGAGTTCACTCCAAGGACAACGTCAGGCCAGGCAACAACACTCCTGGTGAGCTCTGGTTGTTAAAGTGCTGTTTTGGTAAACACTTGAAGGTTGGAAATATACTGTAACTATATAGGAAGATGAGGGTTACACCATACAGTATCTGGAAAAGGCCCAAATAATTACTTTGATTTATTGATTCATGTTGTTGAAGTACAGTATCCCAAACTCCTAGAGACGCTTAGTGAGGCTGTGAAGATGCTGAAGGGGGAGTACTGTGTGAGGGCCATTGATACCCACAAGATGGACCAGGCACTTGTCTTCTGCCGCACCAAACTCGACTGTGACAACCTCGAGCGTTACTTCAACCAGATTGGTCAGTTGGCTTGGTATTAGTGTGTCTGTCACTCATGAGCACATTACTTACTTTACCTTCATTTATTTTACTTTTTTTTACTAGTTTGAGGGAGGTGAGGAGTAAAGGCAAGAAGTCCAATTAATATCCCCATCTGCAAAATGAAAGATGGTGAGGGTACCAAAATCATATCCAATTTTGTCAGTCTGATACTTCCCATATATTCATAAATGAGACATAATTATTTCTGCTGTTTGACTTTAAACCATGAAAGTAGCGATCAAAAGAAACAATCACATCTCGTTTACAACAGCATCATCATCATACCCAAAGCTCACCATTGTCTGAGAGAGGCAATAGAAAAAACTTTAAGACTGTGACCTAACAAGTTCCCCAGACTAATCTCTGCCAATCCGATGCAGGTGGTGGCTCCAACAACCGAGGGAACCCGTACTCTTGTGTGTGTCTGCACGGCGACCGCAAGCCAGCTGAACGTAAGAACAACCTCCAGAGCTTCAAGGACGGCAGTGTGAAGTTCCTGATCTGTACTGACGTGGCGGCGAGAGGCATTGGTGAGTAATGCTGGGAAGTCTGGTGCTTGCTGTGTGTGTGTAGGTGTGTTGGTCTGGAAGTATGGTAGATGTGTATAAGTGGATGGATTATGTAAGCATCATTGAGTGGAGATGGTGGGTGTGAACTTAAAATTTTAGAGATCAGAGCTTGGAGGCGATATATTTTTGCCAATGTAAAAGAAATGCACTCTAGATATTGTCATTGGAAACAAATAATAATGGCATCCACTTGACTTGCAGACGTGGGTGGCCTACCGTTCATTATCAACGTGACGCTGCCAGACGAAAAGAGCAATTATGTCCATCGCATTGGCCGTGTGGGTAGAGCAGAGAGGATGGGTCTGGCCATATCCCTGGTGGCTGCAGTCCCAGAGAAGGTGAGGCCTTGTCATTTATAGGATAGTGATTCCTCCAAACTGTTTCAAGCAACAGGACACCCATTAATTTTTGTTAATCTGGTCCTGTTTCTTGACATACTTTGGAGGAATTTTGGCACTCATGTACCAAAAATGTGATTTGTCTTAAACTCTTGATTGCTTTATATTTTCCAAGAAAGCCATATTAAATGTATGAGCTGATACATATTGCCAGGTAAAAAAGAAGTGGAATATAATTGTTATGTGTCCTTTGTGTTGACAGGTGTGGTACCACGGTGAATGGTGTCCCTCCCGAGGTCGTGGCTGCTACAACACCAGACTGACCACCGAGAGAGGCTGCTGCACCTGGTATAACGAACCTCAGGTATCTATGCATTATTTACTAAAGGGATAGTATAGTGTTGATAAATCTGGAGCGACTGACTCAGCCAAACTATTCCGGGCAATGAGCCACCATTATGACATTATTATTGTTAATCTGGTCCTGCTTCATACCATACTTTGGAGGAGATGAGGTGCTCCAATGTACTAAAGTATACAACTATACCCCAATAACAATAGAAAGTCCTGTATCCTGCCATTATTGTTGTCCATATTTTAAAATCACTCTCTTAATATTTCACTGACTCATTCACTGCATAATGTATTAACTGCCCTTGTGAAGCAGGTCAAAAATTGAACCCTGAATGACTAGTAATAGACTCCACTTCTTCGTGATGCTAAGGTTGTGTATATTGTTCAGTACTTGGCAGACATTGAGGAGCATCTGGGAGTGACAATTCAACAGGTGGACCAACAGATGAAGGTTCCTGTAGATGAGTTTGACGGCAAGGTTATCTACGGTGAAAGAAGAAGTCAGGCTGGTAAGTTTATTCTCCAAAAGATTATTAATTATACTGTATTCGAAATAGCAATTAAACTACATCAAATTGGTAAAAATAGTCCCTGTGTATTAGTTGAGCAAAAATATGAATGTTTTGTGCCATTACTTATGGAAATATAACTTTTTAAGAACAAAACTGTGATAGAAATACATAGAACTTATTTAGGTTCTAATAGACAAGTTGGAAGGAAAGATTGATTTTGGGTAGATGGTTTCAAGTTTGGCATGGCAAATTTAGCATGAATAGGTTCAGTATATTCCAATAATAATATTAATCATATATGATAAGAACAACAAAAGAATGATAACACAGTACAGTACTTAAACAACAATAACACCAACACCATAATAATATCCCACACCCCATCCCATCCTGTCCTCCAGGCTCTTCGTACCAGACCCATGTGGAGCAACTGGCCCCGGCTGTGAGGGAACTGGCTCATCTAGAAAGCAGCACCCAGCAGATCTACCTCAAGCGGCAGTATGGCAAGGAGTACCCCTGGACGCGATAGGCGGCAAATGGGGTTGTTGTGAGCAGTGGTGGTTAGGTGCGTAGGCGGGTGTCTGATAGGTGTGGTAGAGGTCTGTCTGGTTGTTGTTGAGGTGTGTGTCGAAAGAGATGTTTGTACGATAATTACATGTGTGGAAAGCAAGGTTCATATGGTATGGTAGTTAGAAGTCTGTCTGGTTGTTATTGAAGGTGTGTTAAGTGAACTCTGTTAGGTATTTAGATATCTTTCTGGTACAATAGTTGGAGGTGTGGTTGTGAGGATTGTATGGTAGTTATGTGTCTGGTACTGGAGTTGGAGGTGTGGAAGGTAGGTGAGGTTTGCTATGTGGTTTGGCAATGGACAGGTAAGGTGGCATGTGCTTGAAAAAATAATTTGACATTACGCTCAAATCAGTTCATCCTGAAAGTGAAATGTAGTGTATAATTTTCACACCCAACCATTTTATGTTTTATATTATTTTTGTAACTAGACCTACTAAGTGAGTGCATTGAATACTTTAATTGGTCTCGTGGATGATAATGTAATGTTATTGATATATGGACAAAGCTGACAAACCATTGTTGTTATTAATGAAGACGAGAAGGATTGTACAGAAGGCTCTTAATATGGTGTGAGTTAAGAATTGTATCCACCACTTCATATTCCCTCATTGATGACCACTAGATGTTTTCCCAGGCTTCTATTAGTATTCTGTTATTAAAATATAATTAAATACTTTAATGATAACAGCTAAATAATGATGATAAATAGCTTATAGGAAAAAATGGCTAAATAGGAAGGTGATGAAAAGAAATAGCCATAAAGGATAAAATAAGATAAAAGTGGCTAAATGGTTAATAATTATAAGAAATTGCTAAATAAGGAATAATGAAAAGAATCAATAAAAGAAGATAGAATAAGTAAAGATTGCTGCTAAATAGGTAATAATTATAAGAAATAATGACAAGAAATAGCTAAAGAAGATAATATAATAAAAAATGCATATCTAACCAGAGCTTCCTTCGTTGGAGTGAGTGTTGCCCTTCCATTTAATTAACAACAGAAGCTCCCTGGTACATAACATAACAAGGAATCAAGGATGTAGCTTCATTTAGCATAAGGCAGCTTATATCACGACATATACAATATATCCATTACTAACCTTGTATTGTGTGTGTATTTATCCCATGAGTGTGAATTTAGATCCCAGTCGATGTAAGAAAAAAAAGTCTGGCACTGTTCAGAGTTAAATCAATTGAGAGGGCAATATCCCTTGGGCAGAAAGGGAGACCTCTGATTCCCCCAAGCTATGCCATGGGACAGATCCCCTGTTAGTAATATTGAGGTCATCTGTAATATTGTAATTAGTAATATTGAGGTCATCTGTTTCCTGGAATAGTATGGAGGAATCAGTAACCCTCCACTTTACCAGCAAAATATTCTCCCTTTGATATTTCTCTTATTGCCATTAATAATATGGCAACATATACATGGACAGGATAATTGTTCTTAATATTTCATTAGTGGTTTATAATTATATGACAAATATTATGGTGTATGTAGTGCACATACACACATGAAAAATAGTAGAGTATACAACATGTATCTTGCAGCTTGGGAAAATAGCAAAAGTATTTAATGACTGTACAGTATAGTGTTTACTACTGTACTGTACTGTACCTGTTTATACAAGACTTCCTCTGTGTTAAATTTTGGAAATGATATTGCTATATAATGATACTATATACTGTATTGATAATTAGCACATTACTTTCTTGGGATGTGTGGTAATACTATGGGAATGGATGCTTTATGGAGGTTAATTTGTACTTGTTAAAATTATGCTTAAAAATTACACTGCCTCTTAAAGTATAAGAAGAGTATGTAACTCTGCCTGATGCCAACATCTAGTCCTAATGTCCTATGTTAGGGGTGACATGTACCGTCATCACTTAAGTTAAGAATATTGTACTATAATATGTACACCCAAACCTACAGGCATTGTAATGTGACGAGCTCTAAATAAAGCTGAAAGTTCTTCACTCTGTATTGTGTCTAGGGAGGGATCTGTTATATCGGTACCACACCATCATCAACACCATCAATGTTATTTCATTACAGTCCTAAAAACCATCATTTTATACTTTCATTTACTTTTTTATTTTTCATACAAGGCAATGACAATATAGGAAATGAAGAGGTGTACTGCATAACATTACAAAACTTGAGTCATGAGATTTTGGTTTGCTGTCGCTGGTTGTTGTTTTTCTGCCACTCTCAGACAAAGATTCCCCACATACTATTCTGGCTGAATCCTTGCATTTAATTTTGTTTTTTCACTGTTTAAACTTTTTATTTACAGTTCATGTCTTTTGCTCTATAGATTTTTTTTTTTTTTTCCGTCATTACCGTCTGTCGGATTACATGGTTCTATTTCTCCAGGATTCCTTTTATGTTCCATACTTTACTCATCCTCATTTAATTTGTGCACATTTCATTTCATCGTCTCCACTTTTCCATGTTTCCAGACTTGAGATGTGCCAGGATCCAGTAGGCTGTTGCCAAATTGTTCTTTCTGTCATTCTCTCATCGACATGGATATATCCTTGGTATGTGTCTCTTTAACTACCAGTACTGTATATAATTATTATTTATATTGCTGCTCATTAATTTGCCACCAAGTGTAGAGGTAACTGGCCTGTAGGTTTATGATTATGAAAACAATTGCCTGCTGAATTAGGCCTGTTGATTTTAACACTCATTGAATCACCTTTCCCTTCTGTCTATCCTCCAATATTTTTTTAAATAACTGGTGAATATGCACCGGCTCCCTCATATCACTTCTTGGCTTTTGTTGGCAAGTGTAATGCAGTCCAAAACAAAATACATTACACCAAAAATTTACACAAGTAGGTACTTATTTGCAACTTCTAAACACTATACTGTACCCAAAGTATTTATCTAAGGTCATAATGATTACTTAGAAGAGAATCGAGGAGTTTTTACTTGGAAAATAAAATGCACTCCAGTTGTATGAGTTTGAGGCTTGTAAATTGGATGGTGAGCGGCGAGAGGAGGTGTCACCCCACCCTCCAATGAATTAAGGTGGTAATTCGTTTTTGGTACATTGGAGTGCCTTGATTCCTCCAAAGTATGCTAGGAAACAGGACCAGAAGAGCAAAAGTAATGGTGTTCTGTTGCTTGGAATAGTTTGAAGGATTTAGTTGCTCCAGATTTACCAACACAAACTTTCCCCCTTAACTATGATCATGTATGGAATTAATTTTATCCCTTGGGAACAACGTGAGGTTATACCGAGTGAGAACGTCATTACTGTGACTCCAATTAAGGATTCCAAAGTTTTAGGTCTGGGAAATTTTCCGGTGATATCGGTTTGGTAGCACGTTAGCTGTGCTCACATATTTTCTTTTCCTTTTTTTTAGATGACTTGTAGTATTTAGGGGAGGTTGCTATCGGTTGCTATCGGTTGGGCTATCGATTCCTCTCAGGTGAGGGCCTGAGAATATTTACTCTTCTGATTTGAGTTTCAGACACTAACATTAAGGCCACCGAACGTCGTAAAACACCCTTAATGGTACCATAACAGCTGCAGTATTTGAGAATTACCCTCACTTCCCTCCCTCTGTGGCTGGGTACCAGTTCGGAAGTCGTGACGTGTGTGTGTGTGTGTGTGTGTGAGTGAGTAGCAGTTGACCTGGGCCACGGTAACGGGCTTGATGAAGCCTATGTCCAGTGTCAGAACATTAAAAAAAAAAAAAAAAAAAAAAATCAAACTGGAGGCCACTGATTCCTCCATCTGTAGCCATGAAATATGTATAGTATAGAGGTAATTAATGTTGTGCCACAGAATGGAAGAGTCAGAAGTCCTCCAAATCCGTGTACTGTAATCATCTCACCCAGCTGTCAAACTAAGGTTGCAGGACTTGTTACCATGACTGTACCACACCACCGATATTCTTACATTCGGTCCTATAAATGAGGCGACAGCACTTGTGTTGGTGGCTGTGCTATTCATTCCGTTTCATGTTATAGGTTTGAGAAATCAGTATAGCCCTTCCATTTGCCCACAACAAAATCAAATATTAAATGTCTTGTGGGATCATTGGTCTGTTATCCTCATTTAATTCCTCACTCCCTCCCATTTTCTTTACCCCACTTCCCTTTCCCATTCTCCCTCCCTTGAGATACTGCTTCCCTAAACCTTTCCCCAACACTACCACCACTATAATCATTATCTTCTCTTTCCCTTGACACTGCTTCCCTGTAGACAGTCTATTTATCTCCCCTATCTTATCACTTTTCCTTCATTCTCCTCCTCTCCACTACCCTTATTCTCTCTCTCCTTCCTTTCCTTTCTACTTCCTTCTCTTCCTCTCCACCACCCCTACTCTCTCTCTCTCTCTCCCGTCCTCTCCACCATCCTTACTCTCTCTCTCCTTCCTTCTCTTCCTCTCCACCATCCTTTCTCTCTCTCTCTCCTTCCTTCCCTTCCTCTCCACCATCCTTACTCTCTCCCCTTCCTTCCTTGCCTCCACTTTTTTTTCTCCACTCTTATTCCTCTCTCATTCCCTTATTTCTTCCTCCACATTAAATTATCTTCAACTCTCTTCCCATCCATCCTTCCCTCCCTCCCTTCACCCACCCATCCATCTATTTAATACAGAACACCACCACGACACATGCAGTGCAGTGGTCAGAGAATCTCCCTAAAAAAAGACAAAAAACAAAACAGAGTTAATTTCATACACGACGACCACCACCGACCACCCTCGTCCCCTGTGAGTATCTTAGGTTATAAATAGAGGGGAAGGTCCCATAGCTGCTGTGGCCGAGATAAGTGAACACGGCCTCCTAACCTCTCTCTCTCTCTCTCTCTCTCTCTCTCTCTCTCTCTCTCTCTCTCTCTCTCTCTCTCTCTCTCTCTCTCTCTCTCTCTCTCTCTCTCTCTCTCTCTCTCTCTCTCTCTCTCTCTCTCTCTCTCTTTGCTGCCCCTTAGCCCACCCCCTTCCCCTCCCCTCCATCTTTTTCCCTCATGCTACAAGGTCTTCTTTCGTTTACTCTCTAATAATCTAATCCGTCGGGGTTTTGCCTCAACTTGCCAGCGGTGTACCATCGCTCAAAAAAAGTATCTTAAAAAAATTCGACAACAGCAATAAGACTAATCAGACGAAAGTTTCTAATAAATGGTAGAGGATAAGGCGTGAAGTCGTGTTCATTATGACAGCCATCGCACCCTATTTTTTTTCAGATACTTTTTTTAAGCAAGAGTATATTTAATAAGTGTTTGTATGGGCTCCCTTTTCCTCCCCTCCCTCCCTTAATTAATTCCTTCTTTTTCCGTGTCTCTCTTCACTATGTCTCTCTCTCTCTCTCTCTCTCTCTCTCTCTCTCTCTCTCTCTCTCTCTCTCTCTTCAATTACCAGAGATATTCCTATAATCTCCTATTCTCTCTCTCTCTCTCTCTCTCTCTCTCTCTCTCTCTCTCTCTCTCTCTCTCTCTCTCTCTCTCTCTCTCTCTCTCTCTCCCTAGTGACTATAATAGGCTACAAGGTCCTTATACAGTACGTCCTCTTTTTTTTATTTTTCAACTTTATATAATTATTCCTTGACCAGTTGATTTGAAAGGGGAGGAAAGGGAGGGAGGAAATAGACGGGATAAAAATAGTGGCAAGAGTTGACAAGTGGAAGTATTTATGTGTTGAGGGACGCTGGTGGAAAGAGAGAGAGAGAGAGAGAGAGAATGAGAGAGAGAGGGAGGGAGAGAGAGAGAGAGAGAGAGGGAGAGAGAGAGAGAGAGAGAAGAATAGGAGATTATAGGAATATCTCTGGTAATTGGAGAGAGAGAGAGAGAGAGAATGAGAGAGAGAGAGAGAGAGGGAGAGAATGAGGGATAATAAAGATATAATGACTAACATCACCCTCATTAAACGTCAAATCACTTCCACCCTCGTCTTCTCCTGGGCCCTCCAAACTGTGTCACAAAACTGTTATATAGTAGGTAGGATTTTGGAGGATTTTGGGGAAACGGTAGCCTCCAATTACCTGAGGCTAATAATAATAATAAATAAACTGGATATTTATAGGAAATGGAATTAGTAAACATATATATATTTTTTTTTCATCTATATTCCCGTGACATATTAATTAAGAGAAGTTGGTAGGAGAGTCATACACACAGAGAGAGAGATAGAAAATGATACCAGTCCATCATCCCAGCCTTCAGGTGAGTGTTAAAGAGAGAGAGAGAGAGAGAGAGAGAGAGAGAGAGAGAGAGAATATCCACACAGCACACGCACACACGCAAAATTACTCCTCTTTCACACACACACACCCGCCAATTACACACGCACGCAAAATAGTATAATTTATATACTCCTCTTTCACTCACAAACACACACACACACACGCTAAATCCACACGCACTCAAAACTAATACTCTCCCATTCACACACACACGCTAAATCCACACGCACGCAACATTATTTCTCTTGCACACACACACACACATACATACATATCCTTTCTTTCTCTCTCTCACACACACACACACACACACACACACACACACACACACACACACACACATCCCCTCACACATCCACTCTCTCTCACACACACACACACACATCGCCTCACACATCCATCTCTCTCTCTCTCTCTCTCTCTCTCTCTCACACACACACACACACACACACATCGCCTCACACATCCTCTCTCTCCCTCTCTCTCTTTCACACACACACACACACACACACACACACACACACACACACACACACATACACACACACAGGCAAAGCTTCACACCGACTACACTCAGTGACGTAAAGACTTAGCCAAATATTTACACATTTAACGAACTACAAACAAAAACATACAACAACGCCCTTTTTTCATACATACATACATACATACAGGCCGTACATACATACATACAGGCCGTACATACATACATACATACTGTACATATTTACATACATACAACAACTCCCTTTTTCATACATAAATACATACATACAGGCCGTACATACATACATACATACAGGCCGTACATACATACATACATACATACATACATACAGGCCGTACATACATACATACATATATACATAGCGTACATACATACAGACAGACAGACAGACATGCATACATACATACCGTACATACATACAGACAG